>PVLC010005914.1:0-22778 GCA_004027655.1 Graphiurus murinus | reverse complement strand
CTGGAAATGCAGCTTTCCCAGTCTCAGACTTCTCTCCAGCAACTACAAGCTCAGTTTACACAAGAACGACAACGACTTACACAAGAGCTTGAAGAGTTAGAGGAACAACATCAACAAAGACATAAATCCTTAAAAGAAGCACACGTCCTCGCATTCCAAACCATGGAAGAAGAAAAAGAAAAGGAACAAAGAGTAGGTTTAAGGCATATATGTTCAAGTATAACCCAACAATCTAATAATACTCTTTTCCTAATAAGATGATCTCTCTTTGGAAATGCCCTTCTTCCCTTTCCTAAGTCTGACTGTGCACAGAGGAACTATTTAGTAATTTTAGGTAGTTTTAGGTATTTTACACCCCTTAGCAGCTTTAGAAAATGATTTTACTTGAAAACCACCTTAAGTAAAAGGTCCATACTTCCAATGCAAATAATATATGTTGTGAATCAGACTGGTTTCATGGTCATTCATTTATTCACTAAAGTGATCCTAGTAATTTATTTTCTAATAGTGATTATCTTATATCTAGTTTTCTTAAAAATGAACTAAAAACACCTTGTACTTAACTAATAGCTCAGTTTTAATAACTATTATTTTACTTGCATTTCTCTTTCTAAATTCTAGCATAATGATTTGAATTTGCTTCTTCTATTTAGGCTCTTGAGAGTCATTTACAACAAAAACATTCTGCAGAGCTCCAGTCATTGAAAGATGCACACCGAGAGTCGATGGAGGGCTTTCGGATAGAAATGGAACAGGAGCTTCAGACTCTTCGGTTTGAATTAGAAGATGAAGGAAAGGCTATGCTTGGTATTTTGAAAGGGTTATAATCCTGTCATAATTATTTGTACTTTCTTCATTTTAAGATTCCTCTCATTCTGAGCTACACCCTCAGCCCTATTTTTTTTTTAATTTTGAAATAGGGTCTCACTAAGTTGCTGAAGTGGGTCTCCAACCTGCAATCGTCCTGTCTCAACCTCCCAAAGATTGGAATTACAAACACATGCCACCACGCCCTGCTATGCGTCCTAATTTTTAAATGCTATTCTGTGGCTTTTATAATTTTTATCTAAAGTATTGATAATAGTTTTGAAATGTGCTAAACATTTTTTCTTTGCATTCCAGCTTCATTACGCTCAGAACTAAACCACCAGCATGCAGCCGCAATCGATTTGTTACGGCATAATCATCATCAAGAACTGGCAGCTGCAAAAATGGAGTTAGAGAGAAGCATAGACATCAGCAGAAGACAGGTAACTAAGAATATTCTGTACTGTGATGATATCTTAAATATGAGTAGACCGAATGGTCACAATTTTCTGAAAATCACTTTGTAATCGTTATTTGGAGTAGTTATTATTTACTGTGTAGTGAAAGGTTTTCTTTTTCAAGTGAAAAAAGTAATCCTACTTTAGCATACTAGTTGTAAAATTAGATATTAAATAACTGTTTTGAATTTCACTTACATCCTGAGAGAATGAACACCGGAATATAAATGACAGGAAGAGTGAGGACAGCACTGTCTGATAGAACTACCAATGCTGCTGCCACACCCATTTGTGTGTGTGCTGTCCACTACCCTCGTCAGTGGCCATGTGGACAGAGTACATCTACTGCAACCCAAAACTGTGATTTCAATTTCATTTCATGTTAATTATTTTTAACCAATTTAAACAACTATATTGGATAGCACAGCTATAGATGGAGTATTTGCTCAGAGAGAAAAAACAATTTAGATTTCCATAGTATTTTCACTTAGCTAACTATGTTTTTAAAACTCTGCTCTTTGGCCTACTGTACTTTATTTAAATTGGATAGTTTGTGATCTTGAATATGTATATATCTGAAAGGATAGATTTTTAAGCAATATGCAAAGAGAACTTATCTATTAGATAACTGCTAGACCAGAACTAAGTAGGCAAAGTCTGCTTTCTAAGCCATGGATGTGTGTTTGTGTGGAAGGACCTCCACAGGTGTAGATCCTTTTTAGTTTAAAAGATAGTGGTGCCATCATTTTACTCCAAGATCATATAAAATTTACTCAAAGATGTGTGTGCTAATCTCAGCTCTGCCATTAAATATAAATTATCTTTGGACAAATCAGCTCTTAGATACTGGCTTTCTCATCTACAAAAAGAGGGAGATATGCATTTATGATCTTTTGGGTTCCTTGCAGACCTGACATTATTCAAATTGTAACCATATAAGTATTCTTTAGATATATACAAAGATGAAAAGAAGGGAAGTCTGGACATTTAAGCTGTTTGCTTTTGAAGTAATGTCAGAATGATTACATTTGACATTTCAGTGTGTCATTTTCTTTTCCTCAGATAAAGAAATTTAATATGTAGAAAACTTAAGAATCATTTGTATTTGACAGAGTAAGGAGCACATGTGTAGAATAACAGATCTGCAGGAGGAATTAAGGCACAGAGAGCATCACATCTCTGACCTGGATAAGGAGGTACAGCACCTTCATGAGAACATAAGTGCCTTAACAAAAGAATTGGAGTTTAAGGGGAAAGAAATTCTCAGAATACGAAGTGAATCCAACCAACAGATGAGGTATGCCAATGATTTCAGTGGAAGGAATGTGCATTGTTATCTGAAAGATAGTTGCAATGATATTTAGCAATACGATTGGACTGACTTTTTTTTTTTTTTTACTGCGATACTGAAGATTGAACCCAGGGGCATTTTACCTCTGAACTACACCCCCCAGCCCTCTTTTTTATTATTTCTTTTGAAACAGAGTCTCACTAAGTTACAGAGGGCCTCACTTAGTAGCTGAGGCTGGCTCTGAACCCACAATCCTCCTGTCTCAGCCTCCCGAGTACGGGATTACAAGCATGCGCCACCATGCCCGGCTGGACTGATCTAGTGAAATACCAAAGACTGTTTTTCACTTTGTTTGATGCCTATGTCATAAACTAGAATATAGATGAAACGTTTGCATCTGGAATGATGTATATGTATTCATCAGCTTTGGAAATTGTACATAATTAATTAAAATCTCTTAAAAATGTTATTAGAAAAAGCATTAAAAGAGACAACTTTAACACAAGCTAGAAGATTATAGCAAGTAAGTTGCATAATGGAGGGTATTTACATTAATTTTTCATATATTTCCCATGCAAAAAAAAAAAGCCTTTTCAAAACTGGTAGAATATAGAAAGTTTTAAAAGCTTGACTTCAGAATAACATTTTCTTAACTAAAAATAAATTAAACAGGTTGCATGAACAAGATTTAAACAAGAGACTTGAAAAAGAGCTGGATGTCATGACAGCAGACCACCTCAGAGAGAAAAATATCATGCGGGCAGATTTTAATAAGACTAACGAGCTACTCAAGGAAATAAATGCAGCTTTACAAGTGTCGTAAGTCATATTATGTTAAAGAAAATTCATATGTGGATAATAGACTGAAGAACACTGTGTCTAAGCCATCAATTAGCTACTGCTTGGTATCTAATAATGATGATACTGTAAAAAGAAAACTTAAGGGTTGTATGACAGATGGTAATTTGCAGTACGATATGCTCTTTAGTTAAAATAAGGCAGTTAAAAGATTATTTTACCAGTTGCTACTGCTACTCTTCTACTAAGACAACACTTATCTTAAGAAGTCCCTCATGGGACACTCATGCCATGATGACAACTCAAAATGTGTCCATTATGCAATGTCAAGTAAAAAGATCATATTATAAACAATAGGGATATTCATACACACTAATAATACATATTTTACTAAAATACCAAAATAGTCTAAAAAACTTTTAATGATAGTAGATTCCTTTAGGGAGTGAATTAGGAGATATTCAAGGGTGGAAAAGAGAAAAGACTTTATTTTATATAATCTACTTATGTATTGTTTGAATTCTTATAACAAGCATTTAATTGTTTTATGATTCTAAAAATCTATACTAGAAAATAATTATTAATAAAATTACTGATCATACAGAGTAACTTCAATATTACTAAAAAATCATAATTTATAATTATTAATGTCCTTAAAATATTTAATAGCCCTTCTCTCTTGGAAACTTAAAAACTGCTCTAGCTAAAGAAACACTTCTTCAGTCGATCTCTGTGGCCTAAACGCCTGTCCAGTTTAGATTATTTTAGAGTTAATCTGCTCTAAATTGCTGTTAATGATTTATTCACCTTAAGTCTGTCCTTATTTTAAAAATTTAAGAGACTTTTAAAATTTTTCCATCAATTTAAAAAACTTCACACACACTTGCGTGCACGCACACACACACACACACTTCAGTAAATCTGTCCCATTTCTCTGAGTGTCAAAGTCAAACTTAAACTTTTAGTTCCAGTGGGCTTCATTTTGCATCATCAAACAGCTTCCTCTGTACCCACCCTGTCTACTGTCTGTTCAGTCAATCTGACCTTCTCAGTTTCCTTCTAAGAGTCTCCTGTGTTGTTGTCTACAGTCTAGAATAGCCTCCTACATTATTACTAATTACCTTCCTCAAATCTAAAATAATCATTTCCTATTTCATGTAACAAGTCCAGTCTCTCCATAAATACTGTTTTATGTACATAGATGTAAACACGTGTGTGTGTGCGCGCGCGCACACACACACACACACACACACACTTAAGCTGAAATAGAAACAGAACCCCCTAGTCATTGGCATTTACTTGAATGTCCTCTGAGGGTGAGGTGTTTTTTTTTTTTTTATGGTACTGGGGTTATACCCAGGGGCATTCTACCTCCACGCTACACTCCTCAGCCCCATTTTTATTCTTTATTTTGAAACAGGCTGTCACTAAATTGCAGAGGACCTCACTAAGTAGCTGAGGCTGCAAACCTGCGATCCTCCTGTCTCAGCCTCCTAAGTGCTGGGATTACAAGGTTGTGCCACCACGCCCACCTTGAGGTGCGTTTTTCTGATGGATATTCAGAATCTTCACATTAATAGTCACTCAATGAATCTGTCATGAATGAATTTATGAAGATTACCTATCACATTGGCCACTTTTTAAAGTTTCCGTTAAAATTGTGAAGAATCTCATGTTATCACAGTGATTTTGATGTTTGCTGCTGTTGGAAGTTATTATTAAGTCTTTTTGAGCCACAGTACAAAATCAGATCTCTGTCTTGTAAAGAGCTTATAGCCTCATGCATTTTGCAGAAATGAGATATAATAAACTCAGTGCCTTGGCTATTACTTCCCCTAGCCTCAGTATTATTCATTGGGTAGAGACTGAAATATTGGCATCTCCCTTTTGATCCAGCAGATAAGATATGCTCATAAAAAGAGTAATTTCTGTCTGTGTGTACTGGCTCCTTAGGAATGTTAATTTACAAAAGTAAAGGTTGGTTTTTGGTTTTGTTTTTGTGGTACTGGGGATTGAATCCAGGGACATTCTACCTCCGACACTTTTTAAATCTTGTTTTTGACACAGGATCTCAGTAGATTACTGAGAGTCTTTCTATGTTGCTGAGGCTATCCTTGAACCCACAATCCTCCTGTCTCAGCCTCCCAAGTACTGGGGTTACCTGTGTATGCCACCATGCCCAGCTAGATTTTATCTATTTTGCTTTATTATTCTTTACATGGTTTTGTACATTATACATTTTCAATGGATAGTGATAGTTTAGTTTTCCTGTTACACTCTTTTAAAAATAGTTTTATTGGTACATTGTAATTATACAACATAATAAAATTCAAAAAGATAACATATATGTGTAGACATTGCTTGATGGATTTTCCTCCAGATCTTACCCTGCTTCCCCCTCCCCCCCCCATACATGTTAATGAGATTGGTGGTGATGCTTTCCTGTATGAACATAACATTATTTGATCTGTTTCTTTCCTGAAGCATCCTTTTTCCTTTCCTCTTCTCCCCCCACTTTTGGTCCCCTTGTACTATTCTATTGATCTCTCTTTTTTTTTTATCTGAAATCCCTTTTCTTTCCTATTTTCTCTATAGCTTCCATATATGAGAGAAAACATATGACCCTTGGCTTTCTGAGACTGGCTAGTGAGGATGTGGGGGAATAGGAACTCTTATAAACTGTTGATAGGATTCTACATTAGTATAACCACTATGGCAGTCAGTACGGAGGTTCTTCAGAAGACTAGGAATGCAACCACCATATGACCCAGCTATACCTTCATCAGTATCTTCCTAAAAGAATTAAATTAAAAATGCTATAGTGATACATGTATATCCATGTTTATAGAAGCACAATAGCACAATTTCCAATAGCCAAATATGAAAACAAACTAGGCATTCATCAGCAGAAGAATGAATATTAAAAAATGTAGTATATAAGCCGCCGTGGTGGCGCATGCTTGTAATCCCAGCATTTGGGAGGCTGAGACCAGAGGATCCGGGTTCGCAGCCAGCCTCAGGTACCTAGTGAGGCACTCTGCAACTTAGTGACACAGTTTCAAAATAAAGAATAAAAAATAGGGCTGGGGATGTAATTCGGAGGTAGAATGCCCCTGGGTTCAATCCCCAGTACCGCAAAAAAAAAAAAAAAATGTAGTATATACACACCATGGAGTTTTACTCTGCCACAGAAAAAAATTATGGCTTTTGTAGGAAAATGAATGGACTTTAATACCATAATCTTTTAATAATCAAAGAATCAATATTACTGATAAGTAAAATATTTTATCTGCTTTTCTAGACCTATCCTTCCTTTTTATACTTTGCCTTGGGTCCATATTAACCAACCATATTTCTTTTTCATCATATAATTAGCCCATAGTTTTAAATATTTACTCTTTTAGTTAAAAAGTTACACGTGTAAATTTATCTTTTAGCAGTGCTGTCTGATGGATTTTCTAAGATATGAAAATGTTCTGTATCTGCCCTGTTTAGTATAGTAGCTGTCAGCCATATTTCTGTTGAGCACTGAACTAAAGGGAGGAACTGAATATTTTATTTAATTTCAATTTAAATGTAAATAGCCTATGTCAATTAGTGGCTACCATATTTGAAAGCACAATTTCATAGTATTGGACATTTCTCTCCATATTCTAAAATGCAGCCTTCTTGAATCAGCTGAACGGTTGGGATTTACAAAGGTAGTGAGCAGAGAGTCTTTTCCAGCTTATAGAGCTGGGGGAACATTCCCAGCCTGTTCCAAAAACTAGGGTATCCCTCTAAATTTCCTAGTTAACTGCACCTTGGCTTTAAAACTTGAAAAGCTCCGTAGGTTCTTAGTGTGTACCGGTGGAGGGAAGCTGAGACTCCTGCTGCACTCGGGAGGCGGGGCAGCACATTTTGAGTATTGTAGAAATGGTCATGAGAGTTTTGTACCTCTTATGGAATGATTATTGGAAATCCTCTAATACTGGATATTAAAATCCTCTTTAATTTTCAGACAGTTTTATATTTTTTCTTTTGGTACTGGAATTGAACAGGATCTTGCTAAGTCGCTGAGCATCTTGCTAAGTTTCTGGGGCTGACTTGATCCTGCCATCCTCCTGTCTCAGCCTCCCAAATACTGGGATTATAGAAATACATCATTGCTCCAGGAAGCTTTATAGAAATTTTATTTTCTGCACTATAAACTGTATCTTAGTAAGAAACACATCAAAAGCTAGGCATGGTGGCACATTCCTATAATCCCAGTACTTGGGAGGCAGAAACAGGAGGATCTCAGGTTTGAAGCCAGCCTCAGCAAGTAATGAGACTCAGTAACCTAGTGAGACCCCCTGTTTCCAAATAAAAAAAAAAATAAAACAGGGCTGGTAGTGTAGCTCGGAGGTACAATACCCCTGGGTTCAATTCCCAGTACCAAAAAAGGGAAAAAAAAAAAGAAGCACATATTGAATAAAAGTATCATGGTTTTGTATGTTTAAAAAACAAATGAGATAATGGGTTATTCATCTTTTACCTAAGCCATGTATTCTGTAGGTAAAGAAAGTTTAAGCTAAATGAAAACATATTCTAATAGGGTCATGGCAGATCTTTATCATACAAAAAAAAAATGGTTCAGAGATTATTATTGACTGTTCAGGTTTAATTTAGGTTAACTTCTCACTGTATTGGAACAAAAAGATAATTTCTTTGTGAGAGAAGTGTTGATTTTGTACATAGACTTTAAATAGGTCAATAATCCCTAACTAAGCCAGACGTGGTGGCGCATGTTTACAATCCCAGTACTTGGAAGGCTAAGATAGGAGGATCGCAGGTTTGCAGTCAGCCTCAGCAATTTTGCAAGGATCTCTGCAATTTAGTGAGACCGTTTCAAAATAAAAAATTAAAAAAATATGTCTGGGGGTATAGCTCAGAGGTAGAATGCCCTTTGATTCAATCTCTGGTACCATAAATAAAATAAATTAAGTAAATAATAATCCGCACCTAAAAAGAAACACTCCACTCTACCACACCAGAATTACTTTTTTCTTAAAAGTTTTAATTACTTTTATAATACCCCAGTAATCTTGTTGAAATTATTGTTTGATTTTTGTGCATGTGTGGTACTGGGGGTTGAACTCAGAGGCATTCCACCTCTGAGCTACACCTCCAGCCCTATTTTATTCTTTATTTTGAAACAGGGTCCCATTAATTGGGCCTCACAAGTTGCTGAGGCTGGCTGTGAACCTGCAATCCTCCTGTCTCAGTCTCCCAAGTACTGGGATTACAGGTGTATACCACTACACCCAGTTTATTTACTTACTATTTTTAATTGGTTCAAAAAATTAACAGGAAAACTCAATATTAGTACAGTCATGCTATTATAAAACCATGGTCATTGTTGAGAAGATCTTGTTCCTTACCAAAAGTAGAAACTAAATTATAATTGTGCAAATGTAAATTCTATGAAAATAGAACAGTGTTGTTGTATCCTAGGTGACATTGATGCTCAGAGTCTGCCTGAGTGTTGTGAAATAGGGTAAGAAGCGTATGTTATGAAGGCCATTTAGGATATATAGAACTAAATAGCTTTTCTCCTTGTTGTGATCAGAAAGATTAAAAAAGAGCAAACTTAGAATTATTTCCTTATCAGTTTAGAGAGCTGCCTGGGCAGCTGAAAAAAGAAGATATGTTCACTAGTGTTGGCTGGAGATAGATATTGAACTAGTACCAAGTTTTCTTCCTGTTGGAATATTGAAGGACCAATAATTCCAGAATTATACTTGCAAGTTAAATCTATATCAGATTACTTGTTCTCTCCTTTAATGCTTTCCCTTTGGATTTATGTAGTTTTTTTTCTTTCTTATCAATTATTTTTCCTCAATATCCAGGTGGCTTCTTATTTAAAAATTCAGGTGATATAAAAATACTTTGTGGAGAGGATTTACTGATAATAATTCTGTGGGTAAAAAATGTAAAGACACACAGTAAAATATGGGTTTAAGACAGACCTTTTTTATGTAGCAAAGAAGATTTAAAGATTGCAACCAATTATTTTAGACTCAGTTTACCTTATAATCATTGTACTAAAACAAGAAGATATAATAGTTTTAAATAGGACTTTAAAATTCATTTTTAATCTACCTTTTATAACAAGTACTCTTGTTCAGTTACAGGAAGCAGCTTAAAAATCTTATATTTTGCTTCTGATGATAAAAGCAAGTTCTCCAGTGACACCCTGTGGCTCTTGCAGCATAAAACCCAATGCCTTTCCCTTGATGAGATGGTGTTTCTCAACTTTCCTAATTCCTTTGCCCATGAAATGCATAAGAGTAAATTCTTAAAAAAAAAGAGTAAACTCTTTCATATCGTGATAAAATTCAGGATCACTTTATGTGAGAGTCACATTATTTTTTGCTTGTTCTGCATTGGCACAAAAGAGCAAAAGTACATGTAGTGAAACTTGCATTTTACTACTGATCTCACTCACCTGACAAAGTCCCAGCTGATCCTGAGACAATCACTTCCTGACCCCACACCTCCTCATCGCCCTGAAGCCTCCCCAGGGCCAGATGAGAACTTTAATTGAGGGCCAGGTAGGGAACCAAATATATTGTCTTCAGATCTTTATCTTACCCTGAGTTATTGGAAGGCTTTATGACACTAAAATGCACAGAGATTCTAGTACCCTCTGGGATTTGAGGAGCAGGGGTAGGGTAGATCACTGGTTTCTAGATCATAGATCATCTAGAACTTACTCAGTATTTTTTGAGTAAATAAATTTTTCTTTGAATCATCGTTAACCACAGTTTATTAAATTTAAATCCTGTCCTTTCTATTCTGATAGCAATAACATTTTTTAGTCATTCTAAGTATTTACATTTTTTAAACCTAAAAATAATGTTTTTTCAAACTAAGGCAACAGTTTCCATTTGCATCCTTTTCAATCTCCCCTGTCCTATACTCTCAGACTCTGCAGGTACCTGCCACCTCTGCTCATAAAAAGTCACTTCTGTTGTAGTCTTCAGTGGAATTCAGTCCTGTCACCATCTCTCATCATTCAGGGAAGAGTGGACCTACAAAAAACAAAACAAAACAAAACAAAAAAACAGTTTTCTTGCCTTATGAGCCATTTTTACAGTTTATATATTTGGCTGATAATATAGAATTCTTAAACTACATTTGTCATAAACCAGGAAAGAATGATGTTGTACATGTGTGTCTTTTGTTCTCCTTTTCTCTGTATCTCTTCTTGTCCCTTTTATATATATGTTACCAAGCCTTAAGTCATCACACAATATTATATTTATGGTAACTGCTCCCAGGAGTAAGCCTACATCTCTAGCATCAAACTTGGATTTGTTAGGTTAGTGTCATTCAGCATGTCATTTATTCTGCAGAGCTCACCTCATTTCCAGATACTCCTGAATAACTATAAATAAGTGAAAACTTCAAAAAGTAACCTGCAAAGATTTCATATTGTCTACCCCAGTAAAGTCTTTACTATAAAACTATAGCTCTTGGGCAGTGAGGTCATTATGCTTAAAAATTTAAAGGAGAAAACTTTTAAGTGTGTGTGTGTCTGTGTTTAACTGGGCTAATTGGAAAATGTACTCATGACAAAAGAATATGTGTGAGACAATCAGTGACCTAAAGGCTTTCTTGTTTTTAGACTAGAAGAAATGGAAGAAAAATATCTAATGAGAGAATCAAAGCCAGAAGATATACAGATTATTTCAGAATTAAAAGCCATGCTTACAGAAAGAGACCAAGTCATAAAGAAACTAATTGTAAGATATTTTGTTTTTTATATAATTATGTTAGTAACCAATAGACTGTTAGTTGGGAAAACATTGTTTAAGCAATGCTAAAGGAAAATGGAAAGTACAGGATATGTACATTGTGATTGAAAGCTTATTAAAACATTTGTGAATAAAGATAAGAAATATAAAGTAATATTTAAAATTCAAATTTGGCCCTAGGTTAAGAGAATTGTGTCTTTTTCAATATTTTTTAAAGAAATAGTCTATTTGATTATATAGCAAATGTTTAATAATAGGTCATGGCCACTGAACAGTTATATACGGTTGAAGTGTTTATATATATGTACATTGTATGTGTGGAATTAAAACTAGCTAGGGACAGTTAACATATCCATGCATTAGCCTGCTGTGTACACTTCCAGGTGGATCATGTTAATTTCCTAAAATGTCTTCTATCAAACACTGACCCCAGAGATACTGTGTAGAAAAAAGGTTCTGTGGTCTAGCCTAAGAAGAGCTGAGTGCTCTCTTAGGCAGTTAAGGGCTCTGAGATGTGTATCAGGGAAGAAAATACAGACTTAGAGAAAAGTATACTACCTTCATTAAAGCCATTATTCCTTAAGAATTACAAAAAATATGTACAAATATTTTAAAATTCACACAACCTATCAGAGTCTTTGAAGACCGTATGTCCTGATCAGTAATCAAAATACTGCTCTTTACTGACACTAGTAAGTGAACATTTTTTATAGTAAAACTAGAAATAGAATGAGAATCACTGTATATGCTCATTGATCTCTTCATCTGAAGACTTTGGGTATTAGTATACAAAAAGAACATGAGAGCAGCGTTTATTTCTGAAGTCCTTTAGATACATATATATATAAATACACACACACACACACACACACACACACACACACACACACACCTACCTTCTAGAACTTAGGAAACAAGTTGTTTTCTGAACTAGAAGTTCCGCTGAAGGCAACAGGGCAGCTTTGGGTTCATAGATGGAGCTCAAGAGCAGCGTCGGGGAGGGAGTGTGCTGCCCTGCTCCAGTCCACCAGCCACCCAGTTCCTGAGCATTGTGCACATGAGCACAGGCCTCATAGACGGCTGTGATGACAGTAGGCTCATGGCAAACCACAGTGTGTTTCACACATGAATTGAGCAGTTGTCATAATTTCATCCTTGGTCCATAGAAATAACTATTGGTTCTCTAGTTCATACTTGGGAGGTGTTACAGATATAATCTTATCGTGTCCTCATTACAAGATGTTAGGCTTCAAAGAATAAGGTAACTTTCCAAAGTGAGACAGCTAGTCAGTCTCAGGGTTGCCAAAGGTTGTTTTACACTCTTTCCACAGCACTCTGGTCCCAGGATTAATGATTTAAGAGAGGGATGGTGAGTCTAGTTCTGCTAGAGTCCATTAGAATCTCATTCACTAAAGTAAACCTCTGCATTCCTACTCACCTGTTCTGACTGTTCACAGACTTGTTCATGAAGCCCAAGGAAAAGGTTTTATCCCAATATGTGCCACTCACTTTTTCCCTGTTACCATTGCCATAATATGTTGATATCTCAAAGAAAAGATTAAATGAGATGAAATCTATTTCCAAGTCCTGAAGAATCATGATATATCATAGTGTCATTACATTATCATGTGGAAACAACTGAACCAAGCACTCAGCCTCACAAACACAGATCTGCTCAAACTTCACAGTCATCCCCAGGAAACAGACATGGGACCAAATAAAAATTTATATCCAGTCTTAAAGAAAGGTGTCAGAGGGTAGAGTGGAGTCCCTGGGCCTAGGGTTTAAAATGCTGACTTTAAGACATTAGCAATCAGGTGTAGGGATCTTTGAACAAATCATATAAATCTTCATTTAGCTTTCATACTAAATTTTGAATGAAATGTAACTTATACAATTATGTTTGTAAATATTCAGTAGAAAATGTTGAAAAGATGTTTATAATTCTTTTGTATAGGAGGATAATAAGTTTTATCAGCTGGAATTAGTCAATCGAGAAACTAACTTCAACAGAGTGTTTAACTCAAGTCCTTCTGTTGGTGTTATTAATCCATTGGCTAAGGTATGTGCTGTAGACACAGTAAAATAGGGGTATGGTTGAAACTTGATTAAAAATTTGGTAAATTCTTTGGAGCAGCATAGGAGAAAGTTCCCACAAACTTTTTTTTTTTTTAATTTAGTAACCTAGCACCAAAATGTATGTGTTCTTTGTGTTTGTTTTCAAAATGAGGCATTTATTGATTATTTATACTTCTTAAAATATGTAATTAATATTGTAAAACCTTTTTTGTTTTTCAAATTTCCAAAGAAAACTAAACTTCTACTCTCCTTAAGTTGATTTCTTGTTATTTCCTTACTAATCACAATCTTCCATGGGGTTCGGAAAGACACTTCTGCCCTAGAGACCCAACAGCTAGCCCAGCTTACAGCCTACCATCTTAGTGCAATTTAAAAGGGACATGTATTTTGTTGCCTAGTAATGTTCAGAAAAACCTTTTACTTCTCTCAGTCTGATGACTGTTCCTGACATTCAAAATTATATATGGCTTATTCTGATATTTTGTTACTCTAGTCTTAAGACAAATAGAAAAGCCTTGAAGTGGACAAGGCTAAACCATCTTTTTACCTCCCACTTCCCAGGGCCCTGATCATATAGTGGGTATTCAATAAGTATTTTAGTGTCAAAATTTCATCAGTTTCTTTAAGTCACCACATATTATTCTGGGACTAAAGCAAGTTATGAATAAATAATTGTACCTATTGGTTTCACACTTATTATGAATCTTTATGGAGAAATCAGTAGTAAACAAAAATGTTACTGTTAACTTTTAATTCAGTTTTTATTGTTTCACATCATGATAATTTCTTTTAGGCCCTTAACCCCAAACTTCTCCATTAAGAACACTTGAGTCTAGCCAGGCATGATGGGGCTGGCCTCATACCTGAATCCTCCTGTCTCAGTCTCCCAAGTACTGGGATTACTTGCATGCACAACTGCACAGGCTGCTTTTGATTTCTTAAAAGAGAAAAGTAGATTTGGTTAATGCCCTCTGGTGACTAAAATAAGAAAATGCAAAAGATGCAACTTACTTAGAACTTTCCAGCTAGTTTTGACTCCTAATGGTTACTTCAGTTTTCTCAAATAGTTCTGAAGAAGGTATTATTATTCTTTTATTTTTCCAATAATGCTAAAATAGGCTCCTGGTTAGAGACTGTGAATCACAAAATATGACACGGAGGGAAATGTCTAGATAGTGAGATATAAATGATGTAAAAGTTCTATCTTTGGGTATTGCATTTTTTAAATCATAAAATTAACTAGCATAATTAATTAGCAAAAAGTGAGAATATTACAATGTTTTATAACATGTTAATTTTTATTCTCCATAACAAGATAATGTCCATTGATTCTAGAGGTTTGAGTAAAATGCTATGAGACTAAAGATAATGATTTGCAAGCTGATAAGTTTTAACAATGGGCAGTTGTAATCCTTTTTATTTCTGTTAATTTTAAAGACTGATTTAAAAAAATTTTAAAGATTGATTACTTTTGTTATAACCTTAAAATTTTTAAAAATTATGAGCTAATTGAACATGCTGCTGATTAATTAGACTTCTTCAGAAAGATATTATAGTGAATTTAAAACCAAAATACTTCTCTTAAGTCAGCTTAGGTCTTAAATGGAAATGTGAGTTTTGTTTTAAACTACATTTTCAAATTCCTTTTTTTTTTTTTTCCAGGCAAGGACTGCCTCCCTTTGACAGATGACTAAAGTTCATGGACTTCTCTTTTAAAATTACATTTAACTTTACTCCTCCTCCTCATTTTAGCCTTAATTCATTTAACCTTGTGGTATCTGCAAGACCCACTCTTCCCCGCCCTTCCACCTTTTCTTCCCAGTATTCTCTTTCCCCCCTGGGTACCATTTCTACCTCCCTGGCCCTAATACCTTCCCTAATCTGACAAAAGTGGCTCACAGTTTTGTTTCTTCCTCATTCTTTCTGTCCTGATAGCATGTCTGTGTTTGAGGATTCCATGTAGATAACACTTCCAAGGATTCCCCAGACCATACTTTGGGTAACACCGGTTAATTTTAACATTCTAATTTAACACAAAGTTTCCAAATTTTTCTAATGCCAAATTTATATCTTCTACTGTTCCTATTTTCTCATTTGTCCATATACAGGGACTGACTATCCTCACATGTATTATTTTTAATGCAGCCAAAGAAGAAGAATGATAAATCACCAACAAACAGGTTTGTGAGTGTTCCCAATCTAAGTGCTCTGGAATCCAGTGGAGTGGGCAATGGACATCCTAATCGCCTGGATCCCATTCCTAATTCTCCAGTCCACGATATTGAGTTCAACAGCAGCAAACCACTTCCACAGCCAGTGCCACCCAAAGAGCCCAAGACATTTTTGAGGTGAGCCCTGTCTCACCAATTGTTTTTTTTTTTTTTTTTTTTTTCTTTTTTAACTTGGAAAATTTACTTTCTTCCATGGCAGAAATTTCACTACTCTAAAAACAACCTAAGAAATACTACTGTAAAATATTTTTAAAATATTTTTATCACCTCTCCAGAGAACTCCTTTTTCTCTCTGTTCAAAGAGTTTTTCCTAGCTGGGTATAGTAGCACACACCTATAATCCCAGTACTTGGGAGCCTGACTCAAGAGGATTTGCAGGTTTGAGGACAGCCTCAGTAGTGTAGCAAGACTCTCAGCAACCCAGCAAGACCTTGTTTCAAAACAAAAAATAAAATAGGGCTGGGGGGTCTAGCTTGGAGCTAAAATGCCCCTGGGTTCAATCTTCAGTACCATAAAAAAAGAAGTAAAGGAAAAGAAAAAATATTTTTTTCTCATTTCTTGTCACCAGTTTCCAAGTTCTAGAAAAGGTGTTTATGTAAATTATGTGCTTAGAATTATAAAATTGATGAACAATTTGCTTTATTCTTACTATTGTCACCAATTTTTTATTAATCATTCTTATTGCAGAACTTTAAAATATTTTTATTAAATAATTTTATTTATTTATTTAATTTTATTTTTTTATATTTTATTTATATTTTATTTAATTTATATTTTATTTTTTATTAAATAATTTTTGTTTCTTATATTCTTATATTTTTTCCTTCTTGTTTACTATATATATATATATATATATATATATATATATATATATATATATACATACACACTTATATATACTTATTCCCAAAATAAAAAATATGTAAGCTTTGGAAACTTAATGGTATATTTAAAAAATAAGTTTTAAAATTGACATTCCAACTTGGTTACCTCACAGTTATTGATTAAGTGTATTAAGTAAATTTTAAATGAAATGCAAGTTATTTAGCCATTAGAGAATTAAAAGCAGAAAATGTTGTTTTATGCCCACATTACTACTAGTGATTTTTTTTTTAGCTGCTTTAAACTTTAATTTCTTTTTCTTATTTTTACTCAATTTTAGTAGTGCCACTACTAAGTCTTATAAGTAGAGAGATTTTTTTGTTTTGTTTTGTTTTAGGCTAAGCAATTTCGTGATTTATGACATAGTTAATGAGCAGTTGTTTTAAACAGTAAAAAATAGCAAGAATGAAAAATAGTCAAATACATCTCTAAATGTGTCTCCTGCTAAATTCTTTGTGTTGCTTATTTTCCCTTGTGCATGGGTATGTTCAGGTATCAGTAAGATGCATGTGCATGAGCTCAAGGAACATGACTACTGGAGTTTCCATTACACATTGTTGCGTGCCTTGTAATTTCCCCCAAAGACGGTAGGGATTCTTTTGTTTTTCTCAAGTAGCCCAAAGAATCTTTAGTTAAAATTAAGATAGTATAAATTATATAATTTTGGAGAGGGGAAATTAGATTTCTAATGCACTCCTTTTCTTGGAGGATCTGCTTATAGAATTAAGAAGTGAACGTTTAATATAAATATGCAAATAGTAAAATCACAGTACCTTTATTTAGTTACCTTATTCAGTTATGTTTAATGATGTATCTGTAAGAATCAAGCACTAGTAAGTACCAGATTCTGAAGTTTAACTAAAAGGGAAAAGGTGCTGAAAGAGAACACTCTTTATTCTCTTATTTCCCACAATTTCTTCAGAATTTTTGTATTCAAAGGTGACATTCTTTTCTTTCTTGTTTTTTTTTTAAATAATTGTTGTGTTGTGGCTCCTCCCTAACTAACTTCATCCCCTGAGCTGCTGCTGCTGCTGCACTCTCACGCGCTCATGGAGTGGAGAAGGAATCCTAGTGTCGAGGGGGGCGAGTGTATTTAAACACAGCTCTAACATGGGGAACCAGTTGTTGTAATCGACACTATTTTATGTGCTTTTCCCCTTTATTTTGCAAAACATCTTATTGCTGGGTTACATGTCTCTCTTTTTGTGAATTCAGTCCTCCTCAGAGTGAAGCTTCCCCGGCTTCTCCAGATCCCCAGCGCCAGGAGTGGTTTGCCCGGTACTTCACATTCTGAAAGAATTGTGTTGACACAGCTCTGTGTGGACCGTTGTGAAGAGCATGACTTTATACAAATCATTATGTAAACAGGCTTCCCTGTGTCAAACACTGTGAATGAGAAAGTATTTGTCTCTCCAGTTTGAAAATGCACTGTATTTCCTTTGATATTTATTGGAATCACTCTATAAGGTACTATATTATGTGTGTAATTATAACAGTTATTTTTATTTGAGATGGAAGAGTCTTTAACCTTTGTAATTACTGCATAATAAATTTTGTTAGAACAATGTTTTGAATCTTTTTCCTTTGGTTGCTTTAATTTATAAATACTTTTTAATTCCAAATAAGACTTGCCAACAAAAACATTTTACTGCATTAATAATCATAAGATATTAAATTATTTGCCTTTAATAATCATAACAAAATCAGCATAGGGACATATGTTCTCTAATATATTAACATATACCATTATTATATGAAATTTTAATTGTCTAAATTTACAAGGCTAGAATGAAAACATTTGTGTAAATTCTGTACTTTCAAGTATATAAAATACTGTTGACTTACACATTTTTAGTTTTATTTTGATAGTTGAGATCTAGATACTAGAACTTCTAGTTTTTATTTATGATTATGCTATACTTTACACCCAAACATTACTGTATAAAAAAACAGCCCAGCATGGTGGCACACGCTCATAATCCCAGTACTTGGGAGGCTAAGACAGGAGGATTACGGGTTCGCAGCCAGCCTCAGCAATTTAGTGAGGCCCTCTGCAACATAGTAAGAACCTGCTTCAAAATTAAAACATAAAATAGGGCTGGGGATGTAGAGGTTTAGAGGCAGGAATGCCCCTGGGTTCAATCTCCAATACCACAAAAAAGAAACTGTTCTATTTTAACTTATCTTAAAAGTCAGTTTGTTAGTTTTCTAAGTAAACAATTTAGTATTGATAAGTGAATATGGACCCAACTAACCTCTATCATATACCTACATATGATATATATACCTATTACATATAAATATATATTTATAATATATATAATGACATTATGTAAATATTGTACTAGGGATTGAACTCAGAGGCATTCTACCTCTGAGCTACACCCTCAGCTCTTTGTATTTGTGTGTGTGTGTGTGTGTGTGTGTGTGTGTGTGTGTGTGTGTGGTGTGTGTGGGGAGGGGGCGATTCTGAGAATTGAATCCAGGGGCATTCTACCTCTGAACTACACTCAGCCCTTTTTGGTTTTTATTTTGAAACAAAGTCTCACTAGGTTGCTAAGAGTCTTGCTAAGTTGCTGAAGCTGGTCTTGAACCTGCAATCTTCCTCTCTCAGCCTCCCAAGCACTGGGCTTACAGGTGTATACTACCACACCTAGCTATTTTTATATTTTTGAAATAGGGTCTCTCACTTCCTGAGGCTAGCCTTGAAACCTGCCATCTTTTGGTCTGAGCCTCTCAAATACTGGGATTATAGGCATGCACCACCATGCCCACCTACCACTATCACATTTTAATGAGACCTTTTAATTCTTTAAGCTTTAGTCTATCTTGGTACTATTTTATTCTACCTTGGAACTACATCCCCAGCTCTTTTGTTGTTATTGTTGTTTTTAAGTTGTTGTTGTTGTTATTATTTGTGGTACTAGGGTTTGAACCCGAGGGCATTTACCTCCGAGCCACACCCCCAGCTCTATTTTATTTTTATTTTTGAAACAGAGTCTTGCTAGGTTGCTGGGATCTCATTACTTGCTGAGGCTCTTGCTGCAATCCTCCTGTCTCAGCCTCTCAAGTATTGGGATTCCAGGTGTGTGCCACCATGCCTAGCTTTTGTTTTATTTTGAAACAGGGTCTCTCTAGGTTGCTGAGAGTCTCATTACTTACTGAGGCCCTCCTTGAACCTGTGATCCTCTTGTGTCAGCCTCCCAAGTACTGTGATTACAGGCATGAGCCACCATACTAGTTTAGGAAGAATTTTTAAAAGGGCAAAAAATCTTCCCTAGTCATGAATTCTTTTTCTTTCTTTTTTTTTGTACTGAGTATGGAACCCAGGGCCATTCTACCTCTGAGCTACATCCACGGCTCTTTTTTATTTTGAACCAGAGTCTTGCTAAATTGCTGAAGCTCTCCTCAAACCTGTAATCCTCCTGTCTCTGCCTCCCAAGTACTGGGATTGCAGATGTATACCACCATGCCTGACTCTTAACCTTGAATTCTAAAAGGAATTCCACCTTTAGAACTTATAGAGACATTTAGCTGAACTCATAACTGATATTCTCAGTTATTTTTACAACAAAACTGAGAGGAATTTTGCAAAGTTGATTTTTTGAAGTAACCTTTGATAAAAGGGGAGACTTCAGTATTTAAGAATAACTCAGCCAGGCACAGTGGCCCATGCCTATCCTCCCAGCTAATCAGGAAGCTGAGACAAAAGGATTCCAAGCCTGGGCAACTTAGCAAGACTATTTCAAAATCAAAAGGGCTGAGGACATAGTTTAGTAGTAGGTAGAGTGTTCACCAAGCATGTGCAAGGCCCTGGGTTCAATCCCCACTATTGCAAAAAATAAAAATTTAAAAATAACTCCATGTAAGAAGTTCTGGAAAAAGTACCAGAATGCTAAGTGTACCTGTCTAGTGTTCTCACTTGATTCAAAGAGAGGAATGAGAGTAAAGGAAGGAAGAGTCTCTTGGACATCCTTCCTTAAATAACATTTCTCTAAGCTAGACTTTTGATGAACAGAAAGAGGTTGCAATCTGACAGGTTAGTTATAAGGCCTAGATTGCTGCTATTTCATATTTATGATGATAGAACCATATGCTTTGGAAAGGGTAGAGTTAACATCAAAGTATGAAATCCTGTATCACCTATGTTATGACTATCTCTTATAATTTCGCTATAAGCAAAATGAGTTTTCCTCAGAAAACTGCTTCTCATCGAGTATATTTTAGTTTTTTAAATCACTCTTTACTGGATTTCCAGAGTTCCGGATCACAAAGTATAACTGAAATAATTTTGACTAAGATATTTTCAAACATCTGTTGATATCACCCACCCTGGACAAAGAATAGCCTCTGTTGTGCATGCCTAAAGCATCCATTTAGATTTGCAGAACTCCTTGGTATATGGTGTAGTTGAAACATGTCCCTCTAGGAAACTAAAACTCAGTTTTCAGTGTGGCAATATTATAAACCATTTAATACTGTGCAAAAATCACTGATCCTCATCTTTTATTTAATAAATTCATTGAGTAACAAGTACGTACCAGTTGCTGTCCAAAACACATTTGTAGTTGATGTTAAGCCACTTTTTTCTACTAATAATTTAAAAATGAGGCCACAATGTTTCTAAAGAACATTATGAACAAACAGGAGAAATTCATTCTTCTATTGGCTATGACAGTTATCCATGCATCAGGTTTGATATCCATCCACAAATACTAGTCCAGGAAATCAAAAGGATTTAAAGTATCCTAGTGATTAAAGATCTTTACTCTGTAATTTACTCAGTTTTAGATATTTGGTGAATATCACGAGTAGTTCGAGGTGATAATGCCTGGAATCCCAGTATTGAGGCTGAGACAAGAGGAATGAGAGACAGGAGACCAGCCTCAGCAACTTTGTGAGACCCTGTTTCAAAATAAAAAATAAAGAGGGCTGGGGATGTAGCTCAAAAGTAGATCTCCCCTGAACTCAATCCCTAGTACCCTGTCCCACACAATAACTTAAAAGCATATATGCTGGGAAATAATATCCACAGATTTATACTTATTAATCTAGCCAAATCTATACCCTCTTAATGGCGTTTATTTTACTTGTCATATTGAAACTATGAAGACACTTGTGTCAAGTTTTAAACTTACATTCATCAATAGTCTCTCCCAAATTGAGTTTTGCTTATTGTGCAAATTTAGCCAGGTGTTTTTAAGCACTTCCCAGTAGTATTAGATAAACTAGAAGCTAAAACAATGTATAAACATATGACAAATAGTTTTTTCTGAACTTTTTAGTAGAAGATGATGAGGGAAGCTTTTTCAAGGGAAATTGGTAATACCATATCTTCAGACAACTGCCTTCATTTTAGTTTTTTATAATACAGTAGTTTACCCATATCTCTAGTTTTACTTTCCATGGTTTCAGGTACCCATGGTCAACTGCAATTTGAAAATATTAAATGGAAATTTCCAGAAATAATTCATAAGTTCTAAATTGTGTGCCCTTCTGGGTAATGTGCTGCAGTCTCATACCATCCTGCTTTGTCCTTCCCAGGAGGTAGATTGCCTAGAGTATTCACACTGTATATGCTTGCTGCTTTCCTGTTAGTTTTTAGCCATCTTGGTTATCAGATCAACTGTCATGGTATCAAAAGCCTTGTGTTCAAGTAACCCTTACTTAATAATGATCTCCATTATACTCTAGGTCTGGAATCTCCCCCAAAGGCTCCTGTATTAAAAGCCTGGTCTCCAATGCAGCAAGATTCAGAGATGGAGTATGGCTAGAGGAGGTGGATCACTGGGTACACAGTCCCAAGGACTGTATCTCTCTAGCTCCTTCCTATCTCTCTGTGCCCTAGCTGCCATGATTTCAGAAGAGTTTCTCTGCCTTTTCCACCATGTTTCGCCTTCGAGCTGGCTGACCACGGACCAAACCTCTGAAACATGAGCCAAGTAAACCTTGGTGTGGTTCCCAGAGAGATTACCACCACTAAAGAAAAGTTAAGTACTTTGCACAAAAACAATAGGAAGAATGTTCTGAGGGCATCTCAGGAATCGTCAAGACCCCACCTAGTCCAGGCTTAAGGGTATTAAAGTTAAAACTTGTTTGAGAGAGGTCACTGTGGGGTGACATGTTGTCACCTCAGCACTTAGGAGGCTGAGGAGACGGGTTGGGGGCTTTATGCTCACAGAGAGCTGCCTAGAAAATTGTTTCCTCAGGATTTGCTTCACCATGCTCAGCTACCCAGGCACTCAGAGGCTGCTGTAACCAAGGTCCAACAGGGCCCGGGTACTGCTCAAGTTGGCAGCAGACCTTGGCACTGTCCAGTGGTGTTGGTTCTGCAGGAATGCAAAATACTAGAGTTACAGAGTCATGGAGGCTTCCATCTAGATTTCAAAAGAAGGCCTGGGAGGCCAGGCAGGGTTAGAATCCTACAGGTAACCCCTAGAAGGGCAACATA
>PVLC010005913.1:0-72923 GCA_004027655.1 Graphiurus murinus | reverse complement strand
ATCCTCCGGTCTCAGCCTCCCGAATGCTGGGATTACAAGCGTGCGCCACCTCGCCTGGCTAGCAGGGCAGATTTTAATGGACCTGTTTTACTTATTCATTTATCCAAATAGTAGGAACACCACCTTTGATTTAGAAGGACTGAGAAATATTATATTCACCACAGCTTTATAACACTTTTGAAAAATAGTTTGATATATGATACTCTAATTATTTCCTTTAAATATAAATATTTGAACCTTCTGTATTTAGAGAATAATTTCTTTTTAAGCCATATCATCCATAAATATAGTTTATACTTAACTATAATTTCAGGAGAATTATCCCCTCCCCCCCAAAATGACCTTTGTATGACAAATTTTAAAATCCAGAAGTATGAAAATTCTGGAAACTAATGAAATACTCTGAATGATTATAGCTGTGGTTAAGGCAGGTATGACCAAAGCACCCTTATTTTAAAATACTTTGATATAAAATATAAATGGTATGACAGATAAGAAGCAGAAACCAAAGGGAAATTTCAGAGGAAAAGCAAAGGTGCCAAAAATAGTTTGAAATCATTTATTCATTTACTTAACAATACTTCATTGCTGTTTAAAATTTATAAGGTTAGCCACTATTTTAGCAGTAATGTACCATAGGAAAAGTGAAGCTGTTACATTGTAATTAGAAAATTTGTCAAAGCAAAAAGAAATAGCTGCCACATGAAAAAGGGAGTAAGTGGATATTCTCCTTAATTAAAATAAAGTAAAATAAAATATTATGCACCATTTGTCAATTATTAGAATATCTTTTATTAGTGCTAAGCCAAAAATCTTCTCATTGTGATAGCACTGTTTCTTTTTTTTTTTTTTTTTCAGTTAAGAAGTGGCATTCCAAAGTAGGAAATATATAGTAAAAAGCATTCCGAGGAAAGAGAAAAGGTGAATAAAATGTAAAGTAATAAAAAATCTAAGAATCTAACTATTGAGGAAGGAGTTATTAAATAAATCTTCAAATATATGAAGGGCTTTGTGGGAGGATGATAATAGATATTTTTCTTATATTGAAAGAGTAAGGGAAACTAGGCTTACTATTAAGTATGACAGATTTGAGGTCACAAGTAGTAAACTTCTTTCTGACACTGAGGGAGTTTCTGTGAATCTCTTTTGAAGGTCCTTTAAATAAGAATGGATTCTTACTTTTCTGCGATTCTTTAATCATTGTCTGACTGATGATTGATAAACTAGGCAATCCAATCCATTTCACACATATTATCTCTTTATACAGAACATGGATTCTGTATGAAATATCATCATTAAACACCTCCCCAAAAGTTAAAATCATTTTATTACAAAAAGTTTATGCTAAAATCACTCAGGATGATATTATAGTTCTATTAGGCATGATATTATTCTAAGTATATCTTTTTAAAAATTTGAACATTAACAGAGCTATGAAGAAACAAAAACACACATGAAAAACAAAAGGGCAATTCTCTAACATGTAGCACAATAAACACTCAAGTCTTGAATTGTTACAAATCCATTCTTCTGAAAGGTCAGATGTTTTCCCTCATATGTGGAAGCTGGGAAAAATTGAGATACAAAAGGGACACTATAGACAAAGGAGGAGAAACCCTAGTGGAGTGATGGAGGGGGCCTAAGGAAAGGAGACTTGAATGCTTCAATGCACGTGCTGAACATAGACAAAATTATCAATGCTAACCTCAATGTCGTGGGGGAGAGTAAGGACGCAAGTGGGAGTTGGGGAGAGCCTCACCGAGTGCTGTGTGGGTGTATGTCTCTATCATGCTGAACTTCATCGTGATGTATGCTTATAATGCCCCAATTTTTTTAAAAAATTGCTTTTTTATGTAGGCAAATCTTATTTTTAAACAAGCACTTATCAATAGATCACATATTGTGACATGTTTGTGACATAAAATAACACCTGTATTTCTTTTCTTTGTTCACTGGGTCTGGTTTCCTCTGAATAACTCAGATTTGTTCTTGAGCTGTTCTCACTTAGGAAGACAAAAAAACTCGATTTTCCAAAACTCTTTCACACGCAACCAACTCATCAGGAAGGAGATTCTTTGCACCAGTCTAGGATGACTACCCACACCTAAGCTGCCACAGTTGACTAAACTTTCTAAAAACTGGATATCTCTGAGCAGCCTTCTGTAGCCATAAGTTTCAATAGTAAAAATGACAGGATGAAGATTACCATTATTCATCTAACTTAGGTAATGAAAGGGCTCCTTTTCATTAATTTCCACTTCACAGAAGGAAAATATACTCTTTGATCTAAGGTCATTGAGGGCAGAATATGCTGGATCTGTGTAAAGGACAAAAAAATAATTTTTGTTAAGGCTGGTAGTTTAATTTACTTTAAACTCATAATGAGTTACAAGAACTTTTTTTAAAGTTAGAAGCCTATAAATTGAATCTTAGAAATATCTTTACATATCATAATTGCATGGAACTTTTTTTTCAGACTGTCTGCACAAAATCATTTTGTTTATCATCCTCAGGCTAAGATTCTTTTTTTTTCCTTTTGGTTAGGAAAATTCTCATAAGCTTCCCATTTTGACTTAAAGAGCTTTCATGAGATTTAGGCTTTGGGCATGATCGAAGATGCTTCATGAGACTAGATTTTAGCTGTCCTTGATAATTACTTCTGAAAAGCAATGACTAATTCCAATCAGCTTTCTGAAAAGGATATAAATCTTGATGCTATCAGGTATTTTGTCTGCAGAAACAACCAGAGAAAGAAAAGAAACTATTTTTTGTCTACTGAGGATACTTCATTTCACTCATGCATTTTCTCCAGTCCCTATCTGCATGTATAAGTATGCATGACAAATTCAGTTTTAATTTTAAACCATCACCTCAGTACTATATAGTGTTTAGGATTCAAAGAACTCTAGGACCTGAAAGAGCATATAAAAGAAGTTCTCTTAAAAGCACTAAGAAGGGAAACAAAGGCAAATTAAAAATGTTATTGTTGAAAGTATGAGACAGAAAATAAAGAAGTAAAGACAAGCAAGGTTCACAGAAACCTATCAATGCCCACATAGGTTAACTTTGGTATAAGAAAATGCCTTCATTTAACAACCAATAGGATTAGTTCTAATGTTTCAGAAAGCCACCTTAAAGCATGATGCTGAAAGTCAAGGTATTTGATACCTTTGGGTTGGAGAGTGAGGGTAACAATTGAACAGACATGAGACAGGTGCTCAACCTCATTCGAGGTAGCAATTTCACAGAAGGGTTCAGTATGTGATGATTTATAAAGCTGTATATTTTTATTTGTTTATGAGATAATTTTAAACACCTAAGTCATCTTTTGATGAAAAGTCATTAAACATGCACTCATTAATAACAAAAAAAATTGTGATTTTATGCTAGTGAAGAACTATTAAGATTAGTAAATAACATCTGTGTACATTCAAGTAAAATATCCTTATTTTTAATTATTTGCCATGCAAAATTCATTTGGATTCATATTACATTATCACTTCTTTGAACTAAGAAAGTTCAATAAAACATTTGTAAACCAATAAAAAATCAAGTTACTAAATTTAAAGCATGATTATAATCTCACTGTGTGTCTTTTGTAAATATTGTTCTTTATTTTTATCTAACAAGACTTTTGGAAATGCATCTACTTTCTTTTATGTGTAAATTGATTGTTTTATGCTACAGCTATTCCACTGTTTGAATATATTAATTTATCAATTTATAATTAATATATATCTGGAGTGCTTCTAAGTTTTATCTACCACATACTATGAATAATGCTTCTGTAGAATAATTCTTGGAATAATGCTTCCATAAACATTTTGGTACTTTTTTTAAAATTTCACATACACATGCAATTCTGTGTACCTGTGTGAAATATTTTGCTTTTGTTTTTATTTTTGTGGTACTGCGGATTGAACCCAGGGCATTCTACCTCCGAACTGCACACCATTCCTCTTTTTTTATACTCTTTATTTTGATACAGGGTATTGCTAATTTGCAGAGGGCCTCACTAAGTAGCTGAGGTTGACTTCAAACATGCTATTCTCTTGTCCCCAAGTACTGGGATTACAAGTGTGGGTCACCACGCCCAGCTAAAATCTTTGGTTTTAAAGGTAGCATTAGAACACAATGCTTGGGACACGCTAAAGGCAGTACTAAGAGGCAAATTTATAGCACTGAGTGCCCACATAAGAAGAACAGAAAATCACCAAATAAATAACCTAATGACACAGCTCAAAGCCCTTGAAAAAAAAGAACAGTCTAACCCCAAAGCCAGTAGAAGACAGAAAATCATGAAAATCAGAGCAGAAATTAATGAAATAGAGAATAAAAAAACAATACAGAAAATCAATAAAACCAAAAGCTGGTTTCTTGAAAAAATAAACAAGATCGATAAACCATTGGCCAACCTAACCAAAAGAAAGAGAGAATCAACCCAAATAACCAAGATAAGAGATGAAAAAGGTGATATTACCACTGACAGTGTGAAAATACAGAGGATAGTCAGAAACTATTTTGTAAAACTATACTCCAACAAAATGGAAAATCTAGAAGAAATTGACATATTTCTAGACACATATAACCTTCCTAAATTGAGTCAAGAAGATATAGAAAACTTAAACCGACCAATAACAATCAAACAGAAACAGCAATAAAGAGTTTACCATCAAACAAAAGCCCAGGGCCAGATGGTTTTTTTCCAAGTGAATTTTATAGAACATTTATAGAAGAGCTAATCCCAATACTCCTCAACCTATTCCATGAGATAGAAAGAAACAGGACTCTCTCAAACACATTCTATGAAGTCAACATCACTTTAATACCAAAGCCAAATAAAGACAGCTCAAGAAAAGAAAACTATAGGCCTATATCATTGATGAAATTAGATGCAAAGCTGCTAAACAAGATATTAGCAATGTGCATTCAAAATCACATCAAGAAAATTATACACCATGACCAAGTCGGGTTCATCCCAGGGATGCAAGGCTGGTTCAACATACGAAAAACAATCCATGTAATTCACCACATAAACAAACTTAAAGACAAAAACCACATTATCATCTCAATTGATGCTGAAAAAGCATTTGACAAGATCCAACACCCATTCATGCTAAAAGCACTTCAGAGAATTGGAATAGAAGGAACATACCTCAACATCATAAAGGCAATATACAATAGGCCCACAGCCAATATCATATTAAATGGAGAAACTGCAAGAGTTCCCACTAAAAACAGGAACAAGACAAGGATGTCCATTATCACCTCTTCTGTTCAATATAGTACTTGAGACTCTAGCCAGAGCAATAAGGCAAGAGAAGGAAATCAAAGGGGTAAAAATAGGGAAGGAAGAACTAAAACTATCCCTTTTTGCAGATGACATAATATTATACTTAGAAGACCCAACACTCCACCAAAAAACTTATAGAACTGATCAACAAATTCAGCAAAGTGTCTGGATATAAAGTCAATCTTAAAAAATCAGAAGCTTTTCTGTATGCCAACCATAAATTCACTGAAATAGAAATCCAGAAAATAATTCCACTCACAATAGCACCCCGAAAAATAAAATACTTAGGGATAAACCTAACCAAAGAGGTAAAAGACCTCTACAAGGAAAACTATAAAAAGTTGAAGAAAGAAATCGATGAAGACCTTAGAAGATGGAAGGATCTACCATGCTCTTGGATAGGCAGAATAAATATCATCAAAATGGCTATCCTCCCAAAACAGACTTACAGATTCAATGCAATACCAATGAAATTACCAAGGGCGCTCCTCACAGACAAAGAAAAATCAGTTCTTAAATTCATCTGGAAAAACAAAAAGCCCAGGATAGCCAAATTAGTTCTTAGCAACAAGAACCATGCAGGAGGTGTCACAATACCTGACTTCAAACTCTACTACAAAGCCACAGTAATAAAAACAGCATGGTATTGGCACAAAAACAGACACATAGACCAATGGAGCAGAATAGAAGACTCATAAACAGACTCACAGGTTTACAGTCAACTGACTTTTGACAAAGGAGCCAAAAACATACACTGGAAAAAAAATAGCCTCTTTAACAAATGGTGTTGGCAAAACTGGTTAGCCATATGCAGCAAAATGGAAATAAACCCCACTTTCTCACCCTGTGCAAGAGTCAACTCAAAGTGGATCAAAGACCTGGAAGTTAGGTCAGAGACCTTGCAACTACTTGAAGAGGGCATAGGACCAACACTTCAACACATAGGCACAGGTAAAAACTTTCTCCACAAGACCTCCAAAGCACAAGCAACTCATAGGAAGATCAATACATGGGATTGCATTAAACTGACGAGCTTCTGTGCAGCAAAGGAACCTGTCAAGAACTTCAACAGAGAGCCTACAGAGTGGGAGAAGATTTTTGCCAGTTACTCTACAAATAGAGGTCTAATATCTAAGATATACAAAGAACTCAAGAAAGTCACAACCAAGAAAACAAATAACCCAAATTAAAAAATGGGCAAAGGATCTAAATAGACACTTCACAGAAGAAGAAATACAAATGGCCAATAAATGTATGAGGAAATGTTCCACATCATTAGCAATCAGAGAGATGCAAATCAAAACCACCTTGAGATTTCACCTAACCCCAACCAGAATGGCAATCATCGTGTTTTTACATGAACAACAACTGCTGATGAGGATGTGGAGAAGTGGGAACTCTAATACATTGTTGGTGGGACTGCAAACTAGTGCAACCACTTTGGAAAACAGTATGGAGGATCCTCAGACAAATGGGAATGATCCTACCATATGATCCAGCTATACCACTTCTGGGTATCTACCCAAAACAACGGAAACCAAACTATCAGACCAACGCATGTGTATCTATGTTTATAGCTGCACAATTCAACAATTGCCAAACTATGGAAGCAGCCAAGATGTCCATCGACAGATGAATGGATTACAAAACTATGGGATATGTACACAATGGAATTTTACTCAGCCATAAAGAAGAACAAAATCATGTTATTTGCAGGGAGATGGAAGGAACTGGAAAACATTATGTTAAGTGAGATTAGCCAGTCACAAAGAGTAAGGCAGCATATGTTTTCCCTAATATGCGGATGCTAGGGAGAAGATGGGGCATAAGAGGGTCTTTAGATGGAAAAGAAGAGACCCTCGATAAACAAAGAATTTAATTTAACCGAAAGGGATTGACAGGAGGGGGGCGGGGACACCCTAATGTACATCAAGGTTACTCACTAAATTGAGAGGGAGGGAGGGCAAGGGAACGGGATGGGAATTGGGGGAAGGGGTCAAATGAGAAATGTGGGCATATATGTCGTTATCAATTTGTACCTAACAAAGATGTCTGCGTACAATGCACGAATAATAATTTAAATAAAAAAGAGATTTGCAAAATAAAAAAAAGAACACAATGCTAATTTCCCAAAAAATATTATACAAATTTTAAATCCTACCAACACTGATTTTGAATTATTATTGCTCTAAGTGTCTGCTGACATTGATATTATCAGAATTTAACCACTATAGTGTCTGGCTAGTATTACTTTTATCATTTCATAAAATTAAATTTGTGGTCTAGTTTTATAAATATCATTTCATAAATATTAAATTTGTGGTCTAGTTTAGTGAATAAAACAAGATACTATTTGAATATCAGATTGCTATTTATGGATTACTCTAAGGTAGTATCTATAATAATGTGTGTGCTTAGTAGTATTAATTTACCATGCTGAATATTTTAGAATTTTATTTTTGATATGCCATTGTGGAAGCACTAATCTTGTTTTCCCGGTTGTTGTTCTGTAGGGATTTTAACTACTACTATTAACTATGACCAGTTATTACCTCAGTAGATTAATCTAGCACAATAAAAATGTCCATGCCAGAATACAGAATTTTACTTATGATGAATACATTATTACTTAAGGAATACTCTCACTAACTGAAATGCTCCAGTGAGAAGGTCACAGAGAAGTGCTGCACGACAGAGCTGTTTTCTGTTGGTGACTGTTAGCTATAAACTCTTACAGGCATAATCAAAGTGTGAAAAATAAGAGTACAGGAAAGCAAAAGCAAAGCTAAATATTTTAAATGTTCACATAAAAGCAAATTCACCAATAATTACAAAAGAAAATTGTGTGAAATAATAACAACACTACCTTGGATGATTAAGTGCGTTAAGAGATGTGATGTAGAGATCTCTTTGATCGTGGTTGCTAAAAATAAAGACTTAAAGGCCAAAATAATAATTTAAACACAGGAATTTTCAGTGAAAGCAACACATACGATGTTCAACTATAATACAAATACAGATGGTTGAATGTGTGCAAGAGTCTAAATTGCTCATCAAGTTTTATATGCACTAGAAACTAGAACCATGGAACACTGGTTGGAAAGCTATGCTTCTTTTTGTCAGTTCCTTAAAAGGAAAATAAAAGAAGACAAAAATATTTTCTCTATATTTTAATGTTCCTGAAACTTAACATTAAGAAGAAAATGGAAAAAATTCAGTAATGAAAGAAAATTCTAGAACTCATCCGTGTTTCTCTTTTCAACCTTAGATTATGGTAGTTTTCTTAAAGCCCAAATGTCTTCAGTGCCCAGACACAAACATGTAGATTTACTACTGGTTCCTTTATTTCTGTGGTTCTCAAACTTTAGTGCATGTAAAAGTTAATATAAAAGATTGATACACAAATTACCTATACTGCTTTATAGTCAGTTTGTAATTATTTTTGTGCCTTTTTTTCCGAGGACAATTTTAACAATATGGAAATTTTATAATTTTTTTTTTCATTCTGTTGCAGATTTGAGAAACTAACATGCATCTAAAATATGATTTCACTATGCTACCTTCTCAGGTATGAAATAGTGGTATTGCTTAGTTGTATTAAAACATGGATTGGATTATAAAACTATAACCAGACTCAGTAAGTTTTAAAAATTGAGATATTTGAAACTCCACTCTGACAATAAACTTTTCATTATTCTGGTTAATTAGACAATGAATAAATTTTACAGTAGCAGTAACATATAACCCAGAAAGTATACTTCCTGAAATAAATGTATCATATTCTCAAATAAATTAAAATTTACTTACAAGATAAAAACTTGGCGTGCAATTTCTTAAATTAAAAGAATTATTTTAGTGGTCCTTGTTTTTCTATTTTTGTACCTATATAAAGATTCTCATTCTAACCATGATTATCTTGTGCTATTTACACATTACTAGGGCAGATCAAACAGTTTGAGCTGTAGGTTGGTTCAAATATTAAAACAGATGAGATAATAACAGAAATCCTTGCAGCTCTCTATCTGCATAAATCAATCAACCAGAAAGATTTATCCACTTCTCCTAATGTTGAAAGCCTTCTTAATCTGACTCTGTTACATTACAAACATATTTTTCTCATTAATCCAACATTTTCAAATCTTAAACTAGGCTACAGCCAGGCATGGTGGTGTGTGCCTGTAATCCCAGTATGTGCGAGGCTGATATAGGAGAATTACAGGTTGGAGGACAGCCTCGGCAACATAGTGAGAGAGACCTTGTTTCAAAAAATAAAATATGAAAAGGGCTGAGGGTATAGTTTTGAGGTAAAATTCTCCCGAGTTCATTCCCTAGAACCACAAAATAAAACAAACAAACAAACTAGGTTGGCGTACTCCTTTTTTGGGAAACCTATTTTAAATGCATCTACATTGTTAATATTACTTTTCTTTTTCTTGTTCTGTCCATCTCCCATTTAACTAAATCTGTTTAAGCAGTTTTAATAACTTGACATTCCTTGTTATAATAATTTGTTTTTTCAGTTACACTTGTAATGTCTGTGCTATGTTTTCAAGTCATAACATGAATTATATACTTAAATAACTATTTGTAAACTAAACTTTTTCTGATCAACTTGATTGTACCTCCCTGAGGATATAGTTTATCTAACACATTCTTCCTTCTTCAGAGGGTCTAGGAAAGAAAATGTGTTTTAAGTGGATTTAAGGACAGAAATATTTTGAATAATGTGTTCACTTGTCCAGTGAACAGAAATCCTTGCAAATGTGGCCATTAACTCGTAAGATGTCTCATTTCATTACAGGTTCATCGATTTTTGTCCCCAATTTTTTGTATTGTCTCGACTTTTCACTTTAAAACAACATAGAGATGGGATGACAGCAGAGTCACTCTTTAGTATATTCAAATGTTAATAGCTCAGAATGTGGAAGAAAATCAACTTCTGTCTGCTCAATGTCGGGGAAATTGGGATATCTTCTCTCAGTAAAGATGATAACAGTGGGACTATTTATAATTAGTGAACTATTTTGCACCTACCATATACATTTAAAATTAAATTGCCAAAATGTATTGTGTACTTATGAGGTCCTGGGTCTATTGTAGTTGGTGAAGATTTAATTGTAAATATATCAGATAAAGTCTTCCCTGTCATGGTCAGTAGAATATTATGACCCAAACGGTGAATGAGAAGTAGCAAAAAAACAAGACCAGAAAACCTCTACTGGTCAAATCATAAGAGCTTCCTTGGAAATGACAAGCAGGTTTCTATTCTGTGTGTGATAAGAGATCACAAGGGAGTTTTGGGGGAGAGGCCTTATGATCTGAAATAAATAGGTCTGAAAAGTTTTCCCTGGGATGCTACATGTTTCTGAGGGGCGAGCTCTTCTATTATTGATTTATTTTTTTTGAAAATTATAAAGAAATAAGTATATGCAAATTACATATTATAAAATTTATATGCCTAAATTATATATTTAATAATATAAAGTTACACACACACTCACACTAATACCAGAATTGTGGGTATATGTGTGTGTGTGTGTGTGTGTGTGTGTGTGTGTGTGTGTGAATGGGGTTTGAACTTTGGGGAGTAGGGGTATACCACTGACCTACACCCCCATCCTCTTTCATAATTTTTAAAATTTTGAAACCATGTCTCACTAAGTTACTGGACACTGGCCTCGAAACTGCGATCCTCCTATCTCAGTCTCCCAAATACTGGAATTATAGACATGTGCCACTGCACCTGGCCCGGTACCAAAATTTCAAGAGTGGTTGCCTCAAGTGGTAAGATGAAGAGTTCTAGATAATCTCCATGCCTCCTCCATTTGGTTTGTTGGTGAAATGTCTTAATTTGACACCAAATCTTCAGATTATCTGCAATTCATACCCACTGAAATGGCCATTTAGTATCCTTCAATAGTTCTCTTTTGTTTTCATGTGAAAATTCAGAAATTTTAGGGAAACATAAAAGCCACCAGCCTCCTCTCTCCTTTTTGCCCTCCTGATACCGTATTCCAATCAACTCAATTTCCTTGCTATCCTCAGTGCATGATTTCTTTCCAGCCCAAATACTCATCCCTTTCTTTGCTGGAATTTCTTTCCTATATTACCTCTCTTTTGTCTTGTAAAACTTGAATGCTCTGGTGTAAATTCCACTGAGAAGATTTTTCTATTTTTCAAACAATGTCCTTTCTAGGTGAGCCTGAGGAATTCACTGCTGACCTCTAATAAGGAATCCACCATATCATGTCATAATTATCTCTTTTTCTTTCTTCCAAGAAGGTTGTATCCTCTGTGGTGTTATAAACTGTCTCTTTCTATCTCCAGAAATTTAAGTGCATGGCACAATATTTATTAACTAAAGGTCTTGTTTTCATTCAATATATAGAATGGTTTTGTGATTATATTAAAAGGCATAAGGCCACAAAATACTTAATAATTCAAGAACAGGCAAAGCTAACTTGATTAACAAAGGTCGGAGGAAGATAACATGAAAAAAAAAATCATTTATGTTAATGTACTATATATTAAAAAAAAACCAGAAGAAAGGGTTTTTAATATATTCACCACAAAGAAATGGAAAATAAGGATATAGATATGCATACCCTAATTTGAACATTACACGATGTAAAGATGTATCAAAATATCACATGGTACCTGTAAATAATGTACAGTTTTTCATGTCAATTCAAAAAACAGGTTATAGAAAAAATACATTTGACATTGTAAAGAACTGTGAAGACACATTTATTTTTTGTTGTGGAGGGACTGAGGCTTTTCCCCTCCTCTTATAATTCAACCTGCACATAACACCAGCTTCATTTGCCTTCTAAAGCAGGAAGGTCTTTCCCTTGATGAAATCTTCAAGGACTCCACATAAACTACTGCTTAATGTGCACATTTCTTATGGGTGCATTCTGTCTTCCACATTAGGGTTCTTATCTGTGATAGTACAGAAAAAATAAATTACTTTGTAAAACTTACCATCTGAATTTCTCCTTTCTATGGGAGAAACTAAATAACACACTTGGGCATATGCTCTTGTTAAGGAAAATACGAAGGTGGGCTTTTCTGGTAAGAGGTAGTAAATCTTCAAGGCATTATCCAGAAGGCAAACGTGAGATAAAATGAAGTAAATTGTTTTGCGTAACACACTAAGAAAATATTTTAGCTTATTCAGGCAAGTGGGAAGGATGAGTAGCTATTGGGGTGAGGGTAGGAGAATTCTAAGAAGATATCAAGAAGATATCTTTTTCATATAACAGGACATAGGAGAGATGGATGCATTTCCTCTGTTAGAAAGAGAACCTGCTGGGTTTTAGTTAGGCAAGTGGAAGCCACAATCATAGATCCATTGCACAGCGTCCTGTGCAGCTGGAGCGTCTCCTGGACACCAATGGGTGGCATTGAGTTTTGACCAGAGAAGATTGATTCAGCTTATCATTCATCTGTACAAAGACACCACCACTTCCTCCAGCTTTCTCCTTCCATTTTCCCTTGGGCTGGGAAATATGGTGGGCACTAGAAGACTCACTCTTGAACATTAAAAAACTACCACCCCAACTCTATTTTACTAATCTCTATATTATTACATGAAATTGAAATAAAGCTCTATTTTGCTTAAGCCACTGAATTCTTGGTTTATTTTGTTTCAGCTCCCTAGTCTATAACTAGCAAGGATATCTAATTTTAAGTCCTTTCGTATGCTTTATGGCAGTTTGTTCTTGTTAATCCAACGCTTCAATAAAAGCCTCCTACAGTTTCGTTTTTACATAGATGATTGGCATACGTCCTCAAAAAAAGGACAGTTTGTAAAAGAACTGAACTTGCAGAAATTAAGAAGTAAGTGGAAGCAATAAATTAGAGCCAGAAGTGAAGAGAAAAAAACTCAAGTTCTCTTAAAATTCCCTGGAGAAATGCAGAAGGAAAAATGAGTTTTCTTTGACATTTGCACTAGTAGTTTTATTTAAAGCCCAAAGACAAGCAATCCTAGCAGACTAAAGGGCTTGAGCTTCTCACATAAGTGACTCTTGGGTTGCATTATTTTTTCTTCCTCATTTCTTCTGATCCTTCATTAATGAGCTCTTTGCTCTATTGAAAGTAAGTACAGCCCCCTGGTTACAGAATAGGTTACATTCTTAAGTAGATTTTTTTCTTTAAGTTTCCCCCTGTTTCATCACGTGACTTCTTGTTTCTCCATGCTTTTGATTCCAGTTCCTTTATTTTGGCAACTTGTTACCTTGGAAATTTGAAGGAAAGCTTTGCTTATTAGATGCTAAATATATTGAGGATACTTTAAAGAGACATCTGTTGCCTAATACCTTTTATTTATAATAAAACTATGTCTTTCACTTAACCATGTAAAAATCAGATGATGTTGCAAGTTCATAAATATCTGGAAGTAGTAATAGATTTAGAAAATTTCTTGCACACAGATTAGTAATCTGATATTTAAGTGGTATTAGAAAATGAGAGGAGCCGGGCGTGGTGGCGCACGCTTGTAATCCCAGCATTCGGGAGGCTGAGACCGGAGGATCCGGGTTCGCGGCCAGCCTCAGCTACCTAGTGAGGCACTCCGCAACTTAGTGAGACTTGGTTTCAAAATAAAGAATAAAAAATAGGGCTGGGGGTGTAGCTCAGAGGTAGAACGCCCCTGAGTTCAATCCCCAGTACCGCAAAAAAAAAAAAAAAAAAGAAAATGAGAGGTTCATGACATGGGCCATATTCCCTGGCCAGAGAAGCTAACTATCTGTTATAAACTACATATTTGTATAGTGTAGGCTAGGATAGCTAAAACTCTAGGTCCCTGTTATTCACCATAAAATCCATTGACTAACTTTAGAATTTTCCACTAACTGTAATTGGAAGAGAATAAAGACAGCTAGGTGTGGTGACACTTGCCTGTAATCCCAGTACTTGGGGGGCTGGGACAGGAGGATCACAGGTTTGAAGCCAGCCTCAGCAATTTAGTGAAACCCTCAACAACTTAGCAAGACCCTGTTTCCAAGTAAAAAATAAAATAGGGCTGGAAGTGTGGCTCAGAGATTGAATGTCCCTGGGTTCAATCCTGAACACCACAAAGAAAAAAAACAAAAAGAATAAAGACTTGGATTACATGCTAGTTTTTATTTTTTTCATTTTTGAGCAATGTATGCAAATGTTATTTAATACTATTGCTTTCTTTTAGTTTGTATTAATCTAAAATAAGATCATCAAAATGGTTCATTTATTTATTAGTAATTTCTTCTTAAATCAAATATCATAGATTATTAGATGCTAGAAACTGTGGAAGTCATTTGAGACACTAAATAATTAAACCTATGTCCGATTTAAAAAAAAAAAAACTAAAGTTGAGAGAAAAGGGTAGACATATAAACAACACATTATAAGTAAACAATATTTAATTAGTATAAATTTTAGCAGTATTTCCATCAGCATAACCCTATGAACATGTTTACTTGCTCAAGTCTATAATACTTGATGGGTACAGGACACTGTATCTGGACAATCCCATTTGGCATTTATTCTACTTGCTTTTGAAATTAGCTTGTAAATTCTGAACACAGATACAATCCAGTCACTATAACCAAGCGCAGAGTCAATTAGAGTCTGAGTTACCCACTTCTGCCATTGACACTTGTGTGGACAGCTTTTGACGTTCTCCACACACAGGCTAGAGCTATTGGGTCAGTGTTACAGTGACTTCTCTCTTGTCATCATTCTAGCCAAAGTTATAGTGGTTATTCAGCAAGAAATCTGTAATCTTCTGCCTTGATTATGGTTGATCTTCAAGACCAGTTCAGATCTCAGAATTTATATTTAAAGGTGTAAGTTAGAACACCTCTTTGTCCCAAGAATGTTGCTTCTGAATCTAGTCAAGTTCCAACATCTATATTTCCCATAGTCACATGTCCTCCTTATCTCCCTGGTGCTTTGCTTTCCTTGGAATCTGGACTATTTTCCCATCCTCCAAGGATGCTTAGCCTTGATTTCTTGATTCTACTTTACTATTCTAATGGAAGCTAATTCTAGAAGCTCTAAGATGATTATATCAATATCCTAATGCTTTATTGTTAAATACTATTTGGCATCTACCTTCATAACATAGGGAAAAGCAAATAACCCAATTTAATTCTCCTTTGGGTCTTCCCACAACTACTCTTATAATTGCTTTTGCAGGTGTAGAACAATGGCACAATACAGTGTGATCAATTTTACTTAGCAATATTATATTACAAAAGATTTCAAGGAGAAGCTGATACATGAATGTAGTGATGGAATATTAATACATATTTAGGCAGGTTGCACGTTGGTAAGGAAGAATATTCTAAAGTGGCATCTGTGAAAATAGGCTCAGAGATTTAAAAATGGAATCTTTTGGAAACTTGAAATAATACGGTGTCGAATGAAACATTGAACTTGAGTACAGATCAGTGTAAATCAGGTATAGTAGCAGGCAAGGATTATGTCATGAAACCATGGAAGGCATTGTTAAGTACTTCAGTCATAATCCTATAGCAAACATAATGGGCAGTGAATTTAAACATTTTAATCAAAGCCTAGACATGATTATATTTATTTTTATATGCTAAATGTTGAGTCATTGCTCCAACTTCTAGTAGTATGGATATGTTATTGGAGGGATTTTAGATTATTAAAATCTTCTATGTGAGAGAAAATTATTATCTGAATTAACAAAAGGAATTTCCATTATATATGAAAGCTGTAATGGTAGGAAAGAAACAGAAAGGAAAATAAGAGGAAGAGAAAGGAAAGAAAAGAAAAAGGAAGTCAGAGCTTTTCTTTCCAACTTCTCTGCTTCAGGTGTTACCCCCGGGAGTGATTCTATCTCCTCAGAGCTCAGACTCCAGCCTAAAACCCACTTTTCCTTTTTAGTCTGTTTTAGCCAAGCAGCCATGTCAAAGTCTCAGGGTCTATACTTTGTAGCAATAACTCATCTCCTTGAATCTCTCTTTTTAGAGGTAGAAGTATCAGGTAGTGACTTCCTGATAATCTTTGGTTTGGCTCAGTATTCATTTTAGCCTTTGGACTCAGCAAGACTTTAGTAACTAGTTTCTCATAATAAGTATCCTCTTTAGAACCATCAAGACTGAGCTCTATTTTTCTGACACACTCATTGAATTTTACAAGTATTGCGAGTATTCAGTGACTGAAAGAAATGCCAATGATCTCTCCATAGAGAGGATCATGGTTATATACAGTCTCATATTTTTTGAAGCAGTTTACCTGCTTCTGTCCTGCTTCATAGAACTCTGGGAATCACAGGACAGTCAACATATTTATAATAGGATATATGATCAAATATAATTTTAAGGAATTGCTCTTTAGTCTGTGGTTGGAATTTCTCCAAGACTATCCCAACATATTGGTTTGGTATAACTGAGTGCAAAAAGATAAAAAATTTCTCTGGGTCTTATAGTTTAAATCTTTCATATATTTTGAGTTGATTCTTATACAAGGAGTAAGATAAGGGTTGATTTTCATTCTTTTGCATGTGACTATCCAACACTTTTGAAAATATGTCAGTTCCCAATTGTGGTTTTGGCACTTTTGTCAAAATTCCACTGACCGTAGGTGTGTGGATTTATTTTTGGGTGCTCTAAACTATTCCATTGGTCTAGGTGTCTTCTTTATGTTAGTAACAGGCTGTTTTTATTAATATCATTTTGCAACATATTTTGAAGTTGAGTAGTATGATAACTCCAGCTTTGTTTTCTGGGAAAGCTTGCTCTGGCTAGTCGTTATTCTGTGGTTCTATAGGAATTTCAGGTTTGTTTTTCTATTTCCATTATTTCTTAAAATTTCTGTCTCTCTGGAAATGTCTTGTTTTCTACTTCTTTTCTATAATGGGTCAATATCTCCTAAAAGTCATCAACAAATCATTCCTCTGTAGAAATAGCTTCAGTGATTCCCTATTGCCTATAGATGAACTCTTGATTATATAATTCAGATAATGCCCACACAGACTTACCCTGCTTTTTCACAATTATCTATGCTTATCACAAACTACTGTCCTTAAAAATACTTTAATTCTAGAAAGATTACATTTATTCAGTGACTTTTAAATTATATGTATGTGTATTTGTATATATGGTTGCATGACTATTTTTTACTCTATTTTGCATTCTATGAATGTCCTCCTCTATTTCTTAGCTCATTATTACATTGCAAGTTTCAGTGGAAATGCCACTTCCTTTTCAATTATTTTCTGAGTATCATTTAATTTACAGTTCTATCTAGTTCTTATACCATTGTGTGTATGTATGTGTGCATGTGTGCATGCGTATGCATGTATGTGATTGGTTGTACATAGAGTATTTGTTTCCAGAAGACTCTCTTTCATTTAAATTGTTAACATTAGAAATGCAAATGAGTAACATGATGTTCTTTGTGTTACTAACATGATGAAGCTTGATACTCAATTCTTTAATGTAATATTAACCAAGAAAATACTTATTTTTTAGTAGGCCATCCTGATCCTGACTTCCCTTGTCAATCCAATCAAATATAATCTAGAAGATAAGTAGACATACAGTATACATTTTTTTTGTCTGCAAATTAAAGCAGATGCTTTATTGAGCATGTGATGTTCAAATTCAGTTACTGATTTTGATGCAGGAGACGTCTATGAACATTCTGAGAGCTTTTTTCTCCCTGATAGTGTTTTACTATCAGTGCTTCAGTGTATATATTCTTTGACTGAAAATGTACAAATGTTTATTTTAACTTTTTCTTTGTCATTTCAAATATCAGAATTTTGTATACAATATAAGCACAGTAGTCTGATAAACAACTATAATTTATTTATTGGAGAAGCTATATAGAAAATTCAAATATTTCCCTGTATCTCTAATAACAGATTGGTACTTTAAAGTGCCCAAATCCCAGTAAATGCAAAGAAAAACAACACCCAAGATTTGTTTTGTACCATTTATTTTCAATGTACTTTAATTGCACTGGAACTTTAATTGAGCTGTAATTGCACTTTATTGCATGCATTTGTATGAATTAAAAAATACTTAAAGCTGAAATGTGGATGAAACAATTTCACGCATATAGTGAACAGTTACCACAAAGAAAAATTATCATCCCTTTTATATTATCACTATCAGGCACTTTAAAAGTGAAGCTTGCAATCCAATCATTTTTTTTCAACTATGCTTTTTTATTTTCTGTTTATCTCTTCTCCCACCCCACACAGTTTTACTCATTCTCTGTTCTTCTCTGCCCTATTTTGGGCCCAAGGAGATTGATCCTTGTTACTGTGATGGCTTCCCATGTTCTACCTTTCTGGTGGTTCAGCCAATGGTAGGCATTTGAAAGAGACATGGATATGAGAACCCCGAGTTGAGTGACTATACTTATTGCCTTCTTGTCACTGTGGGAGTGGCTGCCTTCCTCTGTGTACACAGCTCCTGCTAACTCTTTCCCTTCCACAGATCTAGGTCTCAGTGGACTCTCTTAGTCCCATGTCTCCCTGCCTCTTTAGCACAGGGTACTATGTGCTTCCCTCTTGTCCTTTCCTGCTGTTTCTCCATCTCTTCTGGTTGTCCTTCACTTCACCCTCACCTCTGTTTCTACCACTTTTGTGAAATTCATTTCAGTTAAACACGTTGAGGACCATCTGTTTCTTGCTGGGACCTTAATTGATACATCATCCTTACAAATTTATGAATCAACTACTTTGATGTCTTTATTATATAATTCGAGACATAGTGTTCAATGGAACAAATACACTGTTGACTAAATACAGTATGCGAGATTAATTTCCAGATTAACCCCCCATCTTGATTCATTAAGGTCAATTTAAAATGAACTATACACCAGTTTGCAAATGTGAACTGTGCTATAATTAATTTATATCCAAATCTTTTTGTTGAATTGGGTTGGCACTCAATTTCTGCTAAAGATGAGGCAGACTACCACTAGTTAGTTATTGCCCATATGTTTAGGTGAAGAAGTGTTACTGCTGAGATATGGCTAATTGAATCTGAGCTTTTTGTTTAAATATTTTCATTTCTGTCTTTTCATTAAGTTTAATTATAGTAGATCTAAAATATCAAATACCAAGAATATAATTTATTCACTGCATTTTTTATTTCTCTTCAGAATGTCACTGCTACTTTACAGTTTGTCATGAGTGCAGTCGATGCCAGGTTTCTTAAGGTCCCATAATTATTCTTGTTTGTTCTTTTCACATTTATGTTTAATGGTCCAGCAGCTATTTCCCTTAAGTCTTTAGCAGATGTGATTCTGGTTAGGTTCAATATTTGCTAAGTAATAAGCAGTTTATTGGCCATTTCTAGCAAGAAACAATCCCTGAATTTTTAAAAATATTTTGTGTACAGTTAGCCAAGATCTGTTCAATATGCAGAGCCATTAATATTTTCATAGCCAGGGATGGATAGCAACTGTAGAAAAAGATCTTCCAAGATAGGTTAAATTTCAGCTTAAGAAATACAAATGACCTTCATTCAGTATCAAAGTATTCAATTTATATTTTTATCTGTATACATTTGAACTTGCAAACCGTCATAATAATGGCCAGTGCTTTACTGAGAGCCTAATATGTGTCATGCACCATAGTAAGTATTGTTTACATTGACCCCTTTAAACCTTTCAACTATTTTATGCCTCATGACAACAAACTCCCCAATTTAGAAAGAGAATTCAAAAGAGAAATAAAGATAAATAAAAATAAAAATAAAAATAAGTGGTTCCATAACAGTGACCAAAGTCACATAGCTGATATGTGGTGGAGAAATATGTCAAATTAAATCTGTTTTAAGCTAGAATATTGTAGGCTCTCTTATGCACTTCCTGGGACCATTTAATATGTTGGTGAGTGAAATTGCAGCATAGTCATGTATACATTAATGCACCCATCTGGAGCCCACTTAGCCCGAATCAAGGTTCTGACACAGGTATTAAGTGGATTAAACTTTAATTTTGTGTCTGACAAATGAGAATAGAATAAGAGAAGAGCCAAATTGAAAAATAATCAGTATTCTTTCTAGTTGTGTCAATTTTTCATTATATTCAAATATTCTTTTTTAAAATTGAAATATAGGTCATAGTATTTTATGTTTCTATAGAAATACAAGTGACTGCTTCATATTTTTTTCTCCTCTAGCTGTTTCATTTCTGGAATAAAGGTCTTTTACAATATCAAGATCATCTTATATTCATTAGAAAAACATATGTGATATTGTAAATGTCATTTATATCAGCAGAAAGTGATTTTTTTCTATTCACACATATGTGGGGCTTTAATTTATCATGTCATCTACCATCTGGTTTTCAGGAGAGATTTTTATTACATTTTAATAAAGAACATATTGAAGAAAGCAATTTTTATTGCTAAGTAAAGTATACAGGCATCTACATTTTTTTCCTGGCAACTTTTCATTGATAATTATTTTTCATTTAAAATTTGGGGTTAGGCTATTTTACATTGGCAAGGAAAAACCTATAGGAAAGCCTTCTATGTAGGGTTAGAGTCATATTAGATATAAAATATAACTACTAGAAGAGTTCAGTGGTGCTTAACATGCAAGTGCCTGAGTTTAATCTGCAGCATCATAAAAAAGGTTTATTAGACAAAAGGTATTTTAAAAATATTTCCTATCTCCTTTATTTGTTATCTGTATAAATCTTGGAATAATTTAATGTGTCTATTTGGTGGGAAACAGAGACAGTGAATATATCTTGGCACATCTTCCTAATGCTTTAACAAATTTAAGTTCTTTTTTAGCTAAAACATAATGTTCCTAAAAGAGAAAACCCCTTCCAAATCTATTACTTATTGTTCCCTTAATGAAGATAATCAATATTGACTCATGCTAAAGGAATCAGGATTAGATCATTCCTTTGACACTGGAATTTCCTGTAAACACTAACTCCATTGTGAAAAATCTATGAATGGATTCATGAGTCAAAAGTAGAAGTTTAGTCATCCAATGCCAGCCATATTTTATCTTAATGCATCTTCCTCTATAATATATTATTGACTTATGAAAATGCATTGTTCCTAGGTCTTTCTCTACATAGAAGAATATTCATCGAAGCATTTTGAATTCTTGTTCAATGTCATCTTTCCTACAGAGATGACATGTCTGGCATCTTTATATTCTGCAATTGAGTTCCTTCCAACTCCAATGTCAAAGCAGTTATCTGATTAAGGGAATACACAAACAAAGGCAATAGGAATAACACTGACAGGTTTCCCTGGTTTCTTACTCCTTGGTAAAGGTAAAGAAACACAAAGGAAAGCTCAATCTCTGGAACTTATAACATGTTTTTCCTTACTGCTCATTTGATTTCAGTCTTGGAATACTTAGAGATAGTCAGAAAGACATGGGTGAACCTTTGATCTCGCTGTATTTAATTAGGGAAACCAACAGGATCTTTTATGTTTGGAGGCCAGCGATGTGTAAAAAGCCATGTGTAATGTGAAGCCTGACAAATTGTGGAGAGTATTTTTGGACAGAAGACTTAGCAGGGTCTTTGTTGTCTGTGCACTGTCAGCTTTTGACTCAAATAGAGTGGATTAACATAAAAAGAGAATCCACCATTCCTGGGGCATGCCTGGAAAGCATGAATCTGCCTCTTTTGATTTTTTTTTTTCTGAGCTAGGTCAGGTACAATATGAAACCATGACAATTTATAGCCTTTAGCTTTTTTTTTTTTCTTTTTCTTTTTAAATTGGCTTTAGATAGATAGCTATCTACTGAATGTCTTGGTTTTTCCTAAGATGAAATCATAATATCTAACTTTTCAGTACATATAGTATTCTTCCCAGGATTAATAAGCTAATGAATTTCTGTCACTTGTATTTCTCAGTGATATTATCATGTATTATAACAAATTTAACTCATATGAAACCTCCAGGGAAGACATAAAAAAATATGCTTTTTAGGGAATTTTCAGTACAAATTATGACATCGAAGTAATAAGTTTGATTTTTTTTCCAGATGGTAAGAAAGAAATGTTTGTGAGTTATTTATGTAACACCTGAAAAATGGAGGTAGTCTGTCATGGTTAGATATGGAATGCCCCCTTAGAGCTCATGTATTAAGCTCAGGGTTAATAGAGTTAAATCATGAGAGTTGCAATTTCATCAGATGGATTTATTTGGGTGGAAACCTAGGGCGGTGGGGTATGGCTGGAGAAAGTGGGTCCCTGGGGGTGTTGTCTTAGGGATTATGCTTGTGTCTTTGACTCCTCTTGCTTGCTTTTCTCTCTCTTGCTTCAGGCCTCCATGATGTGAGGAGCAAAGCCTTCTCTCTCTCTCTCTCTCTCTCTCTCTCTCTCTCTCTCTCTCTCTCTCTCTCTCTCTTTGTCTCTGTCTCTGTCTCTCTCTCTCTCTGCTTTCCACAGCCATGCCCCAAAATCCAAGGCCCCTCGCCTCATGTGAACTGAACCAAAAATACCCAAAGAAACTGAGAAAATAAATCTTCCTTCCTCTAAGTTATGTGGTCAGGTCTTTGGATTATATCACTGAGAATACTAAGACATAGTCCATCTAAGTTTCAATTCCTCCTAATCACCATAGAAAGAATCAGGATACAAAGCCATGTGATTCCTGAAATCAGAGAATTTCAAGGCTTCAGCCAAGCTTGCATTATAGTCATTGCCCTCACAAGGTATCTTGTGCCCTTGAGTCTGTTTTCCTGAATGCAATTTCTGCAACACTTTGAGACTTCCTCCTACTCTTGGAATATTGTCAAGGGGAAAGTGCTCTCTCTTAGACACTCACTGGGCCTGCAGACACTGATCCCTTGGGTGGCCTGAATGAAGATGCTCCTTTTCCTCTGCTTCACCCTCATGCTCCTTCACTCTTCCTAGCACAATCTATCAATGATAAAAATGCTTAAAGTATGCATTATATATAGTTAAGAAAACAATTCTTCAGCAACAAAGACACAAACCCCATTATCCGTCTTTACTCCTTTACTCTTCCAGCATAATCCTTCAAGGCTCATCATGATAACAGTGCACATCATCTATAATTTTTTAAAAAATCATCAATAAAGACACTAACTCCATTATCTGTCCACCTTCTGAACAACTTCACTCTTCCAAGGATGACTATGTCCCAACTACTTTTTCTGTGATTTACTCCAGCCTCCTGTACTTTGAATGCATATTGTGCTTGTAGAAGCAAGGGGAAAGAAACTGAACATTGGTCACATGTCTACCATATGCCATTGCTGTTGTAGTCTCATTTCTCTAGGCTTACAACTAACTGAGAAGAAAATATGTGTGCGGGGACCTACCATTGAGTTTCATGCTATGGGAACATGACACAATTTTTTTTGGTGGGTGCAAATGCCAAATCTTTCCCAGGGACTTCTAAACCTTTACTTTCTGGCCACCCAATGTGCTCGTGCTCACCATCCAGTTTTGTCAATTACATCTGAAAGAAACTGTCATCTAGGAAGACATTTTTTGAACTCATCCTACCTGTACACCCACTCTATGCTTGAATGTCTAATATCTATTAGTTTAGTTAATGTGTGTAGTAAAATATTCCAATATATTTTCTCTAGTTTGAGATATGATATTCTCTCTACTTTTCCTTCCTTTTATCTTCTTTCTATTAATTATCATTTATTTATTCTAGATTTTTCTTTCTTTTTTTCTTTTGGTTGAACTATTGATTGAACTCATGAGCCCATGAAATACTGGAATCATGAGAATGTGACACTGTGCCTGGCTTTATTTTAGATTTTCAGCATTTTTAAAGAAAATTGTTTGATCCCATATTTTTGCCCAGCAAGCTGTTGTGTAACTCAATCCAATGTATATTTTTAAATACTCAATACATGAGAATGGACTTTCTTTGCAATAAAAGATATAGAAGTAGCTCACAGTGGTTTTAAAAAAGTCATTCTTTGATCTGGCTTACCCACTAGCAAGGCCTGACAGATTTTCTTTCTTACATTTTCAAGTATGCTGAAATACTCACATTTTGTTCAGTATTTCTCCTAAAACTCTAACTCATTACTCCTTGGCTTTAGGCCTTACCCCCAAGTGAAGCTGTACTGAAGGTCAATAATGATCTTCTTTTAAGACACCTTATGATTTTGCTTTGAATATCATTTTAAATCACATTTTTACTGTGCAGGACACTGAAGACATAGGTTACATTCAGCACTATTGTTTTTTTCCTCAGTTCGATGAAGGTGCACATTCCTGAATCTGCTATTATTACATGAACCATTCCCTCATCTTCTTTACAGTTTCCTAATTTTCACATGCCCTTAACTGACTCAGTTTCTCTAAGGTGTCTATCTGAAACACAGATTCATTCATCCTATTCTGTTTTCTTTTTTTTAAATCTAGTTTTGATCAATTTTTTCATTAGCCTTTATTTCTTTAAATCATCTTCTCAATTTGGATTGTCTGTGTTTCTTACTTTCAGTGTGACTGTCCATAGATCATTTTCAAAAGAACAGCCTTAATCTAGTACTAAACATGCTCCAACCTGAGCTCATTATTTTCTGAGAAATATTCTTCACTCATGTTTATCATCCACATTAATGATGTTATTGCAGTCTCTCTGATAGAAATTATAGTTTCCTTGGAACAAAACATTCTATGCACAGCAAAGATCTCAAATGTTTATGTATGTTTTGTTGAAAAAGAAATATATGTCCCTTCCTTTGATTATTATCAGCCATGTAATTTTAAAGCTATGTGATGTTACTAGATCATTCACTTCTCTATTGTGTACTCAAGAAAACTTGTTTTATTGTGGGGAAAAAAAGCGTCTCCAAGTTAGTGGTTAAATCAGGTTTAAACCAAGTTTTTCTTACTCTCAATCTAATGCATTTAATGATTTTTTTTTTCTCCTGGTTCATGGACTTCTTTCCTGTCTTCCTAAGGATCCTCTAGTAGATGGGCTTGCCAAACCCCATTATTTATTGATACTTGGTATCTTTTAAATGTCATATATTGAAATATTGTTACTATACTGCACAACACATTATCTGGTGGAGAAAAATAATGACTCCACAATTTTAAAAAAAAGCTCAAATTCTGAGACTGGTGATCTATGAACTGGTCCCAGTTCTTCTTTTTAGTTTAGTTTTCTACTATGGAACAGCTTCATAGGAATAATATGTGGTTTATTTCATAATAGCATTATTTTATTATTTCACAATGTCATAATGAAAGCTCACAACTCTATATTTTTACTTATATTTTATGTTTTCACAGGGCCAAATGCTGACTTTCTGATCCTGCAGAACAAATAGTTTACAGTCTTCATTCATTTAAAGTGAGATATGGGCCAGTACTTGGGAGGTTGAGACTGGAGGATCTGGTTTGTGGCCAGCCTCAGCTGCTTAGTGAATCACTGTTTCAAAATAAAGAATAAAAAATAGGACTGGGGGTGTAGCTTTGAGGTAAAATGCCCCTGGGTTTAGCCCCCAGTACTGCAAATAAATAAATAAATAAATAAATAAATAAATAAATAAATAAATAAATAAAGTGAGATATGGAGACAATTATAGTAAGGTAGATAAAAGATCATTGTTTGGAGTCAGACAGTTCTGGGTTTGCATCCTGTCCCTAACACCATTAATATGGCCCCAAACAAGTACTGCAAGGATTCTAACTTAAAGTTCAATTATCAGTGAATGGTGTTCCTACTTCTTACTGTGTAGTATTAATCAAGATAAAGCCTGTAAAAACCTACCATACTATTGTTATTAGGAATAGAATTGATTTGATACGAATAATAAAAGAAAGAGGAGGGTTAAAGGAAGGAAAAAGGAGGACGTATTCTTAATTTTTAAGACACTTTGATCCTTAGGACATTTTTCTCACCTATTAATATATTTCTTATAAATTTTGTTTGATAGAGTATATGGTTCACACCTGTTTTAGTTGTTAGCAACTTAAAATCAGACAGTATTTCACTAACATTAAGATTTGAATGTTCTTCAATACCTCACATATCATCTTGTACACCACCAGCTTTTGTAAAAAATGAGATAATTAATGCTCAGGTGAAGGGCTATAGAAGTTCTTTGGCTGTTCTAGGAAGAGTACTACATCACAACACCAGTTTCTGTACTTATAAGGTCAGAATGCTTTCTATTTTACATGACAACATTGGTGCTAGGTTAGAAGAAGCAAATTCAAGCCGACCACAGCACAAGGGGAGCTTGGCACAACCTTTCCTTTGTTATTGATCTGTGGTTATTAGGCAACACTTTTCTTAGATTTCTTAAGTGAACAAAGATAAAGTATTGACTTATGCCAGTTAAAGCTTCATAGATTAATGCTTTAAGCATGAATTTGGAAAATTAAAGCCCCTGATTGTACTAATTTGTGGAAGTATGGTTACTTTGCTGGAATTAACAATTATTGATAGAGTCAGGCTGTGCTTACTTCATGCCTGTATACCTCAATGTGATGCATACATAGTATGGATTTAATACATGGAAGTATCCCTATACTTTTATTTTATAAAATTTCATTTTCAGAAAGCTTGAGAAACAAATTACACATTTTATGTTTTTAAAATTCATTATGCTCAGCTGCACATGGTGGCACATGCTTGTAATCCCAGTACTTGGGAGGCTGAGACTGAAGGATCCGAGTTCGCGAACAGCCTCAGCTACTTAGTGTAGCTCAGAGATAGAATGCCCCTCGGTTCAATTCCCATTACCACACACACAAAAAATTATTTTGCTTATAAGGTGTCTGATAATTTAAAGCATCATATTGCATATATCTTGCCACGTATAATTTCTTTGAATTGAATATATGCACTTTCAGGTTTCCAATATAAAAGGGATTATATATTCACGAAAAATTTCTCCTAAGTAAAAATGCACTGAGTTACAAACAGGAGCTACTTGTGCGATCAGCATATCTGCTGAGTAAATTACTGAAGATCTGTATAGCTTAGAATTATACGTGAGAAAATCAATTTCTTCAAAGTTCTAGTTCTAAATGAATGGGAAAAAATGACAAAATCAATTATATCATTGAATTCAAGTGCTAATTTCATTTGCTTATTTTTAATTTTTTTGAGCCTACAGACTAATTTCAATTTTTACCTTGATAACTAAGTTTATTTTATCAATGAGATGTTCAATTTCATTGCATAGTAGTCAATTTTGATTGGTAGAATACATTCAAATTCAGTTCTTACATACTTTCCATGTGATTAGTGTATCTATTTTTAATTGGTTCTAATTATTTTAATGATTTTCTTAATGTTAAATGACATCTCCAACCACAAACCAATAGAGGTTTCTCAGATTTAAATTTATTTTTTCTAGTTCACCAAACCTGGTTACATTTATAATCTCATTTTAGGACTTAAACAATACTATGAAGGACTTTCCCTTAAATACAATGGGGATTCTGAGGCCTGGGGTGGATAAGTGATTTGACCGAAGCCACATAATTAGTAAATGACAAGACTAAGGTTTGGAATGAGATTTGCATTACTTAACAAAATGGCTTGTTCAGTTGTCTTTTTATTTGTTCAACAATTTCTTCTCAAGAGCCAAGAACTACTTTAAGCACTGGGACTATATAAAGGAAACAAAACAGATGAAGTCAAGGTTCTTAGAGAACAATAATAAACAGATACCTCCAATGGTTACATAAAAGTAGAAAACTGAGTAATATGATAGAAGATGACATGGAGAACAGAGTTATTCTTAGATAAAAGACCTTTTTGAGCCAAGCTGCTATTAATAAAAAAGTCTACAAGAAGATCTAGAGAAATGGTTCAGTTTATTTTTTCAGTATAAATGTTCTATGTACTCATTGTATATCTCTCTTATTGCTTTGCATTGCCTGTAATCTAATACGAAGATAGATGGTAGAACTTACACACTCATAGTCTTGAAAATGGGTTAAAGTATGTGGTACAATGTACTTCACAGATTAGGAACTACATTTCTTGTCTCACGCTTTCTGGTGAATCGTGCCATATTTTAGACATTTATGGGTTGGATGTAAAATGTCCCCTGGACTTCATGTGGTAGACAAAACAGTCTTGTTGAGGCAGGACTTGGTTACTGGAGAAGGGTCCCTGCGGGTGTGACTGGGTACAAAATGTATGACCTGGCCTGCCCAGCTGCAGTGTGTCCCTCTGATCCTTTGTTCTCTGCTCTCTGCCATAATGCCCTGACAATGTGTAACTGGGGCTCTTGCTTAGAAGCTGGCCTCTAAATAGACCATGACCTCTAAAATCCCCAGATCTATGAATAAACTCTTGTACCTCTAAGTTTTGCATGTCAGGTGTTTTGATCTTAGAGATGAGAATGCTGACTGAAACAGAGACATATTAAAAACAAAACGAAACAATAAGAAAAAGGAAAAAGAATAGCACAATTCAAAAAACATGTTTGGCGATGAATGTAAGATCATATCAGGGAATATACATTCAAATTTATGCTGCTAGTTTCCCCTAACTGAATATTAGAACAATATTGACAGAACATTTAAAATGTTAAGTCACAGACTTGCAGAACGTAGTTTTAAAACAAACCTTAGAGTTCATCTTGTCCAACTTCTCACAAGATGCAGATATTTATTTTAGTAAATTCAATCAAATTGTTTTCCAACAAAGACCTTGATGACTTCTCTCCATCTCTATCCGTAGTGTGATGCTCAGTGCCATATTGATGTGTCATGTAAGGGCATGCCTGGAAGGCATTTGAACTGAATATATCTGAGTACCATTGCAAGGCCACTCACATGATATCTAGATTTTAAAATTTTTATCTTCTGAAGCTAAAGAGGATGCTTGACAGTGAGCAATAAAAAATTCTCTAAAGTTTAATTTCTTCATTTGAAATAAATGAAGATTTATTCAATTTTTCTTTCTTTAGATATTTGTTTACTTATCTACATTACATCAGGCATTATGATATGATTGATCATAGTTAAGATTTCTTTTCTCAGAGTCTCACCTTCTACTTAAAATTATTGTTAGGAAGGTAGATAATACACGTATAAAAGAAAGAATGAACAACATAGATTTTTATGAAATAAATAGGTGGGTTTTTATAGCAGAAAAATAGGCAGAATTTAAAGGTTGTTCTGAGAAAACGTTTAGGTTGTGACTTGATGATTGTGATGAATCAGAGGAGTAACGTTATAAGAAAAAGTGAATAGAAAGAGGAAAGTCTTTTGTAGCAAAGAGTTCAGTGTTTTCTCTTTTTTTAATAACTTATATGGGTACAGTATAGTCTCACATCATAATGTAAATCATGTTGATAATGACATACATGCACACAGCACTTGGTAGGCTTTACCCGGGCTCCTTCCCATCCCCCCTTCCCCATACAGGGTACTGAGATTGACATCCATATTCTCACAGATGTACATAAAGCAGATGGTAGTAATTCCTTCATCAAGCTGAGTGTTTTATAATAGGGAGACAGAAGTTAGTGACTGAAAAGTGTATTATCAATGAGATTGGAGATGTTGGGAGAACGTAGATTAAACATCGAGAGAGCTTAGGTTTAATTCTCAGAAAAGGTAAATCATTACAGGGTGCATTCATTTGCTTGTTCTACTACAGCAAAATACCAGAGACAGCTAACTTTATGAAGATATAAGGTTTATTTAACTCACAGTTTTGGAGGTTCAAGGGCATGGTACCTGTATAGGCTGAGTTCTGGAGAGAATATCATGGAAAATGGTGGATAGCAGTAATGGGAGTGCATGCTGATGGGACTGGGGTAGGAAACTCAGGCTTTTTGAGAGCACTACCAAGGTGTTCCATAAGAACCACAGTGGAAGACACATCCACTATGACCCAAGTCTTCAGTCTAGGCACCACCTGCCAAAGTTTCCTCCCACCCAATAGTGCCATACTAGAGATCCAGCTTTTAGTTACAATGGAGTCCTTGGGGACTCTCAAAGCACACTGGAGCCGTAGCAGAGGGTTTTAAACAAAAAATTCTGTATTTATAAAATGATTACTAAGATTATGGGTAGTAGATTTAAGGATCTAGAGTAGAGCTGGGAAGACCAGTGTAAAGGTTGTTACCTTATTTCTGGGGATAGAAGACAGTGTGGAGGAGGGCAAAGCTAGTTGATGAGAGATGTGGGTGAATTTCATAAGCATCTTGGAGGCAGAATCAATAGAACTTGGTATATAATTTAAGAAAAGTATCAAATATGAATTCATAACTTCTGACTTTAGTAAAATAGCTTAACAGTGGTATTAATTAGAAGAATTTTTTTTTTAGTACTGGAGATTAAACCCATTCTACATCCAAGCTACACCCAGCCTTATTTTTTATTCTTTATTTGGAAATGGTCTCACTAAGTTGTGGAGAGCCTCACTAAGTAGCTGAGGCTGGCTGCAAAGCCTGATGTTCCTGTCTCAGCCTCCTAAGTACTGGGAGTACAAGTGTGCGCCGCCACGCCCAGCATAGAAAAAATGCTATTTTGTAGTTACACATACATATACACAATTATATACAGAAAGGTCTTTTGAGCCTGAAAGAAGGATCAAAATTAATAGTGAAGAAACGTAAGTGTAAATATATAACATAGTTTAAAATAGGCTTAAAATGTCTTATTTTAATAGTGAACATATTGTATAATAAAAAAATCTAAAAATAATTTGTAGAAAGATCAACATTTATGGAAAATAGAGATTAGTATATATTTTGGGGAGCCAGGGAAGTGGTTCATTATTGAAAATACTACCATTGACCTATGTGTATATATGTGAAAATAGCAATGTTGATGTCAGTACTCTATATTGGAAAGGGGGGAAATGGGGAGGTAACTGGGAGAGGGGCAGCATTAAGTACTGTGTGCAAGTGTGTCATTGTCAACATGATTTAGGTTATGATGTAAGACTATAATGCACCAATAAAAGCACATTAAAAAATAAAGTCATGATCCTATGATAGTTTAAAAAGAAAACATTCTAGTAAAAGAGGGAGCAATTTCATTATACGCAATTTATGAAAGAATAAATATAAACATACAATTGACATATATTTTGCCTTATTGGACATCAAAACAATGAAAATTTTATCAATAAAACTGTCAGAATAAAATAAAAATATTCTAAGTGAGAGTATAAGAGAAAATCCTTCCAATTCACTTGAGGAGGAAGAATAAGTTTGACACATCTCTTTGTAGAAAAAAAATGTCAATATATAGCAAAGATATTTAAAATAACTTCTTTTAACATGATAGTTCCTGTTCTAGAATGTTATGAATAAATAATTAATTATGAATGCAAAAATACCTATAAGACTGTGATAATGCTTATAATATTAAAAACTTGGAGATTGTTCAGTTATGGAAGGTTGACCAAATAAATTATTATAAACACATTTTGAGTTAATATTCATTGACTTATGAAGGTAAAATGTTGTTATATGAATATACATGCTTACAAAATGTTTTGCACATTGAGTTTATGTTTTTCTATAAAACATGAGATGACATATAAAGGAATGACAGACGAGATGAATTAATACATGATAAAGAGATGATTGGATAGATGATGAGGCGAAGTATTGTGAGGGTAACAGAAATAACTGAAGACACTCCAAAGACAGGGGGTTGACTATAGACTGTTGTTGACACAATGGCAAAACAGAAGAGAAGCAGGGAGAAGATGCAATGAGTCAGGGTGGGACCTGGAATAGAAACAGGAATAGACAGTGGGGCCAATGATGAGAAACTGCTAATACTCCTCTCCGGGTGGGGAAGGGGGCTTGTAAACCTGTATCCTGATCTGTACTCTGGAAACGTTATCATGGTGGATTCTGGATCCCCTAAAGAGGTGCTACTTCAGTCGAAGACCAGAAGCCAACTCCTCCCTCCTCTGTCTTTTCTACCCTATGGTGTAGTATTAGCAAACTCCTGGTACTGGTGGCGATATCACATGTTACAGCCAGAAGATATGTTCCCTATTCCTTTTGCCACTTGTTCTTCTGCCAGTGTGTCTTGATATCAGAATTTAGTAGGAAGCCATCAACCAACCAGCAAAGAAATGCATTGCACAGGTTCCCCATTACAGAAATATAGAATATAAAACTGTGAATGTGAGAATAAATATAACAGGCAAAGCCATGTAGGGAGGCTGAGACAGGAGGATCGCAGGCTCTAGACCAGCCTCCACAACTCAGAGAGGTACTGTTTCAAAATAAAACCTAATGTAGGGCTAGGGATGGTGTAGCCCCCTGGGTTCAATCCCCAGTACCACAAAAACAAAACAAAACAAACAAAAAATGTAAATAATCAAGAAAACAGATAAATAACCAAGAAAAATAGGTAGGCAGACAGAAGGAGAATATGCAGTGAAGTAGAGAGATGTGGAGAAAGAGAAAAGAAGATAGGTCAGCAAGAAGGTAGGCAGTGAGGAAGATAGAAAAGATGAAAGCAGTGAGGAAGGGAAGAAAAATAAAGGTATAGAGTATATACATCAACCACTTCATAATGCTTACCTTTGAATACTCAAAAAGAATATTTTTCCTGCATTTTTGGTGACAATATATTTTTATTTTATTAAGGAAAATGGAGAAAAATCCATTGAATTTTAGATAGATCACTAACCTTTCTGTAAGGTGACATAGCTTCCAGTCTTGGCTTTGCCCCAAGTTCTATAATCCTAAGTAATTGTCTCATACCATCAGCCACTTAATTTTCGTTCAATAGCCCATATAGTTATGAAATTCCATGTAATTTTGGGTATAACTGTAATGATTTTCACTCACCATCTGTTTCTTTAAAGAGACTTCATATTGTTAAAATTCATAGAGGTAAAAGTAAAGAAGGATTTTTCTCTTAAGAAGGATAGGTTTCAGTGCTCCTGGGTACAAAACGTTTGTGGCACAACATTAAAATTGTTTTTTTTTTCTTGTGGTAAATAAAATGGAGTCAAAATTACAAATATAATATTTATATATTCATGTGCAATATCGGCTCAAGATAAACTATTATAAGAGCATTTGCTATTTTAAGTTAGTGTTATGTTGAATGTCTCTCATGTATATGATAGATATAGATATCCTCATAGTTGCAATCTAAAATTTTTTACCTAGTAATTATTTGTTGCAAGTAAAATAAAACATATACATGTGTATATATTTATATATATGTATATATGATTCAAATCTATCACTTGATTTTATAGATAGCTTAGAAATTCTATGTAATTTTTAAATGCTGTATAGCAAGAGAGCTTTGGATGATTGCACTTTTGTTTACAGCTCAAAATTCTATGGGCAAGCTGGGTGTGGTAGGGCATGCCTGTAATCCCAGTACTTGGGAGGCTGAGACAGGAGGATTGAAGGGTTGAGGACAGCCTCAGCAAATAGTGAGACTCTCATCAACCTAGCAATAACCTGTTTCAAAATAAAATTAGAAAAAATAGGGATGAGGGTGTACTCAGATGTGGTATATCCCTGAGTTCAATCTCCAGTACCACAAAAAGAAAAAAAAATTATTTGGGTATATAAGTATTTGAATCACTATTTGATACTTGAAATTGTGTTTTTTGTATTCATGGAAACTTCTTCAAAGGAAAAAAAATGAAAAAAAAGAAACTCAATGCACTCTATGGCTTCACATTAACATTCTAACATCTCTCCTAAGTACTGATATGCAAAATAAATTAAAAAGTAATATTCTAACAAACAGGAAGAATGTTTCATTAAATATTATAGTACATCCTAATCCTCCAAGACTTTTTTCATGTTTGTTTTCATAAAATAAAATAGACATCTTGAATGTTTTTTTTCTTATGTTTTAAGCAATCTATGATTCATGTACAGAGTTCTTGTAAAGGGAATTTATTTAGTGAAACAATGTAGTGATGATAACATGTCCTTAGAGTAGTATTCAATAAACTTATGAAATTAACTTGGAAGTAGAAAAAACACCTCCAAAACGTTTAAATTTTTCACATAGAATTTTACCCATTCATAAAGAAGAACAGAATTATGCCATTTGAGGAAAATAGAACCAGAGGATATTATGTTAAATGAGATTATCAGTCTCAAAAAGTCAAGGGTCATATTTATCTCTCATATATAGAAGCTCGAAAGAAATTGGGAAGCAGAAGGGAGTCCAGATAAAGGAGAAGTGATGGAGGGGGTTTAAGGGAGTAAGGTGTGGGAGGAAGAGACTTGATGATGAAAACATTTCAAATAATGGCATGTATGCACACGAATTATCATTGTCAATCTCAATAACATGTGCAGGGAAGAGGAGGGTGTGGGGTGAGATCCAGAGGGAAACTCATCAAGTGCTGTGTGTACCTAATTCCTATCACTCTGAACTTCATTATGATGTATCATTACGTGCACCAATAAATATACATTAAACCCCAAATTATTCCAATATAAATGAAAGAGGCATGTCATGATTTTATTTATTTTTCTTTTTTGTGTGTGTGTGTGGTGCTGGAGATTTAACCCATGGGCATTTTACCTCTGAGCTATACTTCCAGTCCTATTTTTTTTTTTTTTTTTTTTTTTTTTGGTGGTACTGGGGATTGAACCCAGGGGCATTCTACTTTCCAGATATACCCCAACCCTAATTTTATTCTTTATTTTTAAACAGGGTCTCACTAATTTGCAGAGTGCTTCACTAAGTAGTTGATGCTGGCCTCAAACCTGCAATTCTCCTGTCTCAGTCTCCCAAGTACTGGGATTACAAGTGTGTGCCACCATGCCCACCTCTTTTTTTTTTTTTTTTTTAATTTACAAACAGAGTTGCTAAATTGATGCAAACCTCATTGAGTTTCTGAGACTGATTTCTGAACTGCAATCCTCCTGTCTCTGCCTCCCAAGTTCTGTGATTACAAGTTGTACCACTGTCCACAGCTTTATTTCAAACAAATCTTTATACAGACAAAATTAATGATTTTTGTTATATTTACTTATTTTGCACTTTTTACTTATTTTTTTCCTTTTTATCTTTGATACCGGGATTGAATCCATGGGTCTTCTACCTCAGAGCTACACCCTCAGTACCCCCAGCCCTATTTTATTTTTTGTTTTGAAATAGGGTCTCTCTAGGTTGCTGGGAGTCTTGATACTTGCTGAGGTTCTCCTCAAACCTGTCATTCTCCTGTGTCAGCTTCCCAAGTACTAGGATTACAGACTTGCACCACCATGCCTCGTTAATATTTTGTTTTATATTACACTTTCCAATAACCTTTATATAGACACTTACTATCCAGGGTTCTCAGACAGGTAAAAGCAGATATTGGATTCTTCTTGGTTTTCACTGATGTAAAAACACATTTGTCAATATATAATAAATTTTTTGTTAGGAAAGGGGATGGGGGTCATTTTATATTTTTGGTGGTATTTTTTTAGGAATAAAAACACTAAAAATAGCAAGCATGCTGCCAGGCATGGTGGCATACATACACCTGTAATCCCAATACTTGGGATGCTGAGACAGGAGAATTACAGGTTAGAGGCCAGGGTGCAGTAATTTATCTATCGAGAATTTGTTTCAAAATTAAATAAGGCTGTGAGGTGTAGCTCAGAGGTAGAAGTCCCCTGGGTTCAATTCCTCATAACACACACAGACACACACACACACACACACACACACACACACACACACACACACACAAAGCAAAAGAATGAAAGAAAAAGGAAAGAAGTAGCAGGCATGGACTTTAATCAAAAATAATTTTCAAAATGAGCAATTACATATTAAGCTGAGGGAGACAGATGGGTGGAGAAAAGAGAGAGAGAACGAATGTAAACACTTTGTTTCTGTTCGAGGTAAAAAGGGAAATTTTGCAGTGCTCTAAGACATTTTTTTATTACAATGGTGTGTGCTCATACACACACACACACACACACACACACACACACAACAAACAAACACAAACATAAATAACATTCCATTTTATTGTGGCATGTGGAGGACGAAAGAAAAATTACTCTGTTTCCATGTTTTCTAGTCTTATTCAACTGAACTCAAGGCAGATCATCTGGGAGCAGTCCTGTTTGCTTTGTGACTACGGCCTGCTTGAAGTGTCCACAGCCCATTGCTTGATGGTCAAAGGCAGTGACCCTGAGCTGGAGCCAGAGACTCCTTGGTGCTCACATGGACCGCTGAACAGGAAGCTTTTTCTTTCTCTAGGTGAGTTCTTAGAACCCCACTCCCAACAATTGTAACCTGCTGACGACCAAGTGAATTTATACAGAATGCTGACATACTGGGAAGTATAACTAGATCTCAGAGGCAATGTCTGCAGACCTATAAAGGAAACACATGAGATCGGAATTCAAAGTGCTTGCACTTACCCACAGTGCTGGGCATTTACCAGAACCATAGATCATAATGCTTAACAGTACAGTCTTGAGAGCTTAGCGTTGGTGCAGATAGACAAGAGTCCTTGTTGGTAACTGCAGTGTGAAAATAGAGAATAAAAACTGTTTATTCCATGTGTGGTTTTTTTTTTAGATCATTACAATGATTCCTTGGAGGCAGATGATTTCATCTTTACACATTCCCTAACAATATTTAAACTAAATAGCACTGCCTTCTCTCTGTATTTTGCTAGCACATAGAATAGTTGAAAAATCTCATAGTAATTTTCACAGAGAAAAGTGGATATAGAATTGCTGATTTACCCATGAATGTGAAAATCTTGAATAACCTCAAGATGCACATGACAAACCTGAGATATACCTGGTGCAGGAAACACCTTTTCTTTTAATCTGAAGGAAAAATGGGATTGGATCATTCAATTTCATTTTGGCAAAGACTAGCATTAGTAAGCTGGGGATATGTGACTTATTAAAAATTATTATAGTACCATGCAAATATAGAGATCCTCCTTTAAGGAATGTGTGCATGACAAAGACATACTCAGAAATCAAATATTACTAGGGACTTGACAAAATTAGCGTTCATGCTTTTTTGTGGGCTTGTATTTATTTTTATGGCTGGCAATGAAGAAAAGCTTTTAGAACATTTATGATGTGACTAGTGACCACTGTAGGGTTATTTGATAATATTTATGTATTAACCACATTGTTTTATTTTTCTGCTTGTGATTTTTTATCTCAGTTTTATATGTCTGTGCAGAACTGATTCTACTCTTTTTCACAATGCATGTAGAAGCTATTTGCCACAAAATGACATTCACTCTAATTCCTTTTATTTCTCATAGGTCAGATATAGTAGTCTATACTGAGAGTCAATCACAGCTCCATTATTGCACTTGGGGCTGTTAAAATGGACAAATCCCACTGTGACAGAAAATCAACACATTTTGGGGCAAATTATATCATAGAAACCTTATATTACTAATTCTGAGAAATTTGCTACATATATAGATGTGGCTTGAGCTTTTAAAATGCTACAGTTTTTTTCTTTTGCTACTTTTGTTTTTTTTCTTAAAAGGGAAAAGGAACATATTAGATGCAGTTTGAAGATTAAGGGGTTTGCAGGTCCATAAAAAGGGATGTAATAAAGTTTACTGTTACACTGGGTAGCATGAACTAAAGGAGCATATCAATTCAGTCGAGTTTGGTTAGTGTGTTTTGACAGATTTAATATTTCAGGTCAATATATTGGACTATGAGATCTAAGTATCCATCTAAAAGTTGTAAGGCAGCCAAAAGTTATATCAACTTTGGTGGTGATATTTCATTCTTATTTGAGCAGAACAATTACAGGACTACAAAGATAAATTACTAAGAATTCTTATATTAAACTGTTCTCTGTTTGGCCAGATGGCACACACTCTTGATTTGTGTGATATACTTTCTTTTCTTGGGAATCCTACGAAGGGATGCCAATGAGCTTGATAGAAGGTGAAGGTGATCTAATGCAGAAAATCTCACCTGGCAGTGATTGGGAAGGCTTACAGTTTTTTGAGCATAAAATGCTGAAGTAGATGTCAATAAATGCAGATCTAAAAAAATTCTGTCACCTTCCCAATAAGATGAAATAAAATAGGAATTTGCACTTACCATACACCTGCTTGAATCAATATTCTGCTATGAGATTTCCATACATTTTGTTACTTCATTTAGATAAGATTATGATGAAGTTTAAATTAATAGTGGCAGTATCTCCCAAGTGCTACCCATAATACCTGATACATGGAAAAGAGAAAATATTTATCTCCAACTTTCCCTTGGTCATAGCAGGTATCATTAATAAAGTCCACAGAGAAGACATTGAAACTCATAGTTTGGGTAATTTCTCCTAGGTTGTTTTGCTAATACAACTGCTAAAGTGGACACACATTCTTACATCTATTTTTAATTTTAAATAATCATACTTGGCAAGTGTCTATAATTAGATGGGCATTTTTATGTGGTGTCCTCATATAGTAATGGTAAGAAATATTATCTATTTTTTAAAATGCATTGCAATTTATTTTTCTTTTGCAGATAACATGACATTAGGATTAGTTTTTCAAAGATACCATGGCCACAGATTTATAATGAAGATATATTTACATTAATGTGATCATCTATCAAGTAGTAGTTTATGCTGATGCTTATCAGATTGCATGCAAGCATAGCTAACATATGATTTGTTTTCTATCATGCAGCACATTGACAGAATCATCTGGAAAAAATAAATTCAGGGTCTAAAATTTGGTTGAAAGAGAGAGGGTACGTTACAGTACATGACAGATTGGCACTTTGCTTCAAGCAGGAGATGGATTGACCTATAGATTTTACTCAGAACGTTAATGTGCAATGCTGCAGGCATAGAGAAGCATTAAGTTATCAAGATGGATAGGTAGGGAGTACTTATTTTCCTTGGTCCTACTTTCTTCAAGATAAATGTAGTAGTGGAGAGGAAAAGAACAATGGGCATTGAACAGTGGAAGGAAGCTGAATTTGTCGGGTCTTAGCTAAGAGAACATACAAACATACTTCTTAAACTCCTTTCCTCTGTACCAGAAAAGTACAATTTGTGCTAAATATACTATTGCTTTTCCTTTTATCATAAGAATTTTATTAATTTTTTATCATTTCTTTATTACTTTTCACTCATCATTTGGTTGATTCTTCCTTCCATTCTAACCAGTTCATAAAAATTATTGTCTGGATCCGGTGTGGTGATGCACACCAGTAATCCCAGTATTTAGGAGGCTGAGACAGAAGGATTGCAGTATCAAAACCAATCTAGCTATTTAGCAAGGTTCTCAGAAACTTAGGGATACCCTGTTTCCAAATACAAAATAAATGGAGAAAGGGGTTTAGCTTGGAGGTAGAATGCCTTTGGCCCCAATTCGTTGGTCTGTTAATTCCACTTAGATTATTCTGAGAATGTCTCAGTAGATGTAATATTAGTGCATCTATAACTAAACTGTTGAATTAAGCATTCACATATAAATTACTTTTGTAATAGTGACTGAATAAAAATCATTACTAGAGAATAGATCTGTCATATTTTCTTTACACATACCTTTGTCTTCTCTATTCATTATCCATTACCATGATAACACTTAATACTAAAGAACCCCAAAATGAAAGGCTTAAAGCAATTGATAAAATTGTTGCTCATATCAGGGGCAGTGCTGCACTCCTGTAGTCCCAGTACTTGGGGCATTGAGGCAGTAAGATCACAGGTTCAACGACAGTGCATGGCAACTTAGTGAAACCCTGTTTCAAAATAAAATAGATAAAATAGGGTTGGGTTATTAGCTCAGAGTTAGAGCACTCTTGGGTTCACCAGTATGCGTGCACATATGTGCAACACACACAATTGTTGCTTTTGAGTGTAGGGATAATCTGGACTTTTCTTCTGGTCTCATTTGAGCTCACACATATATAGCAGTCTTTGGGGGGAAGGTAAGTGACTATGCTAAATTTGGTCTTTCCCACTTGGCTTGGGGTCACTTAGATGTTACCAGATTGTGCATTTTCTCAGTTTTGGTAGTCATTGTCTCTCATTATCCAACAGGCTAGCTCGGACTTTTTCACATGGAGAAAGGGAGGGTCCAAAAGGAGAGAATGGAGACATGGATAACTTCATGGGATTTTTAAGTAACTCACATGATCAATATTGCTGCTTTCTATAGGCTAAGACAATTCACAAAACACTCCCAGATTTAAGAAACCAAAAACAGATTCCAGTATTTGATGGAGGAAGCAGAAAAGTCACCTTGCAGAAGCACAGATTTAGAAAGAAGTGTAGGACTAAATCAAATTTTGTAAATTATCTCACTCTTTTCTCATTTTATAGGTTTATAGTATGTAAATGTAGCTACAGTAGGAACACTTGTCTTACTTTAATCCTCTAAGAAAAAAATTAATGTTTTACTATTAGAGAAAATATTTGACATAGCTTTTTATTTATTTGTTTTTATTTATTTACTTTTTTTTTTTGCGGGAAGGGGGATTGAACCCAAGGGCATTCTCCCTCCGAGCTATACCCCTAGTCCTATTTTTTTATTCTTTATGTTGAAACAGGGTCTCACTAAGTTGCAGAGGGCCTCACTAAGTAGCTGAGGCTGGGTGTGAACCCAGATCCTCCTGTCTCAGCTTCCTAAGTACTGGGATTACAAGCATGCACCACCACTCCTGGCTGACATAGCTTTTTAAAAATAACCTTTTGCACATTAACACAGACTTTTACTTCTCATTTGCTAAGTGATTATTTGCCATGAAAAGTATGGAATGTTATGAAATGAATGAAATTCTCTACATCTATTTTATTTGATTGTAAGATTTTTTCTTCTTTTTGTTGAATTTCACTGTTAATATTTTCATATCTTAAATCACTGTCACTTTCTATTGTTGACAAATGTTTAGCAGCTTAAATGCTGCATGTTACCTTTTACTTTTGTAGGTCAGAGAGGGGTCTCAGAGGGTTAAACTTAAGGAGTTGGCAAGAATGCATTCCATTATGACTGTGCTAGAGAAGGTCTGTTTACTTCTCATTCAGGTTATTGGCAAAATTCAGGTCCTTGAAGTAATAGGATTGAGATTCATCTTTTTTTTCTGAAGACTGTCCACTGATAGTTGTTCCCAGGTTCTCTCCTCAAAAATTCTTAGAGTAACATCTGCCAAGTCACTTTTGCTACTGAATAGAAAATCTCCACAGGTTCTAAAGGATTAGGGTGAGAATACGTTTTGAAAGCCCTGCTTCTGCCTACTAGAATTTCTTAAAACAGATTCATTTGCTCCTAACCTATTATATAATTCAATAGTATTTTCTTTTTGTTTGGGATTTTGAATTTGTATTTTATAAGAGGGATTGGCATGTATTTCTATCTCCTTTTAACAGCTTTATTAAGGTATGTGTTAGTTTTCCTTCACTATAACAAATACCTGAGATAATCAACTTATATAACAAAAAGGTTTATTTTGGCTCAAGGTTTGGGAGGTTTCAATCTGTGATGAGGTGGATCCATTGCTTTCAGGCCTGTGGTGGAGATGCCAGTTGGTAACCATAAAGAATAAACGGCAGAGTAAAATCAGTCACCTCCTGGCTGGGAAGTGAAAGAGCAAATAGAAGGGAAAAGGACTAGGGTCCCACTACCTCCTCCAAGCACAGGCTCTCAAGACATCCCACAAAGGTTCATCTCTGAAAGGTCTTACCACCTTCCAGTAGTTCCTTTAGTGACCAACGCTCTAACACATGGGACTTTGGGGGGCACTCAGATCCAAAGAATGGAAATATAGTTGATATAAAACAAACAAACAAGCAACAAAAAATAAAACAACAAAAAAATACTTCTCTATTTTCATTGTTCCAGGGCATCTACCCTGGATATAGCATTCTAGATTCATTGTTAATTTTAAAATGACTTTGAAGATATCATTCTTTTACCTTTTACATTTTATTTGCCTTTCATTTCTGTGAGAAATTACTTCTCAATAATATTTCTTTTGGCCAGTAATAATCTAGCCCCCCACCACTTAGGTTCTTTTTAAGATTTCCTTTTTGTCTTTGGTTTTCAGTACTTACTATGATATACCAAAGTGAGAGTTTTATTTCTTAAAACAAAACAACAACAACAAAAAAGAACAAAAAACCTGGAGTTTGTAACACTTTGTGAATATGTATCTTGATGCCTTTTAAAATATTGCTTCTGCCTCATCGTCTTATATCTAACTGAGAATAGAATGATTTAAGTATTTATTTTACTATCCTCTAACCTCTTTTCTCATTATTTCTCTTAATTTCTTGACTATAAATAATTGTTTAAGTCTGTGCCTGATTCCGACCTACTTCTTGCCCTAAGTTGGTTTATACTTTTCAACTGAATGTTATGTCAAACTTCATCTTCTTGTATTCTGATTGGTTTTGATTAAAAACTAGACATTACTAAAGAAAACTATAGAACTGATATCATGTTCTTGATGATGTAATTAGATTGTTCTTTCCTCAAAAAAATAAGAAGATAAAGTTAAATCAATATGTGCTGAGATTCAAAGGTAGTTTTAAATTTACTTAATTGGGATTTGCTTAGACTTAATTAATGTGGATCCATAGATGGGTCCGTGGGCTCTGTAACCTACCGAAATTATGTGCAGATTATTTCATGTGTATTTGCATTTAAGTACATGGACCCTTAGAGAAAAGTTTAACTTCCCCTGGAGGCAATAAATATTCATCAGTAAAAAAAGTTTTAGAACAATTTTATGTAGGTTGATTACCCAGTTTTAGTGTGGCAGTGTTCAATGCAAAACTGAATAAGTAATGAAGATAATAAAATTGATTACTTTCCATATATACTTCTTTCTAAACAAATTTGCTTTACTTCGTGCATATGTTTAACTATCCTACATACTAATTCTTGAGGATTCTTCTATACAAGAAAGAAAACTAAAATTAGCTAATGCTCAAGTCAGAAAAAATTACATGATGTGAGGAAAATAATCAAATAGCCGGGTGTGGTGGCGCACACTTGTAATCCCAGCATTTGGGAGGCTGAGACCGGAGGATCCGGGTTCGTGGTCAGCCTCAGCTACCTAGTGAGGCACTCTGCAACTTAGTGAGACCAGGTTTCAAAATAAAGAATAACAAATAGGGCTGGGGGTATAGCTCGAAGGTAGAATGCCCCTGAGTTCAATCCCTAGTACCGCAAGAAAAAAAGAAAATAATCAAATAGAGAAAGGGAAAATTGAGGCAAGCATGGCTAACATCACTTATTTTTTTTATCAAATATATCTTTTCAGGTGAGCATAATATCTTTTCACTAAACATGCATTTACCTTTTGTCTGTTATTTCCTCCTTCAATCACTGGAAAAGATTCTGGTTTATTAAAAATGTTTTTAGGCTAATATTCTATTGCTTTTATAAAGGAAACCTTCAATAAGCACTCGACTCTAGTTTGTGCAAACATGTAAAAATCCATAAGTCTCATTTTTAATCTCAAATTCCTTTGTGTGATGCCAATAGCAAAACTAAAAATAAAGATGCTGTCATGAGGCTAATGAAAAATAGAATCTCTCATGTAGTTTTGTATTTCTTAAGATAATTATAGATGAGACATATGAAAGAGGATGATGAGGAAGTAATTGTTAATGTAAAACTTTCCTGATAAAAATGACTTATTTTTGTAGGTAATGGAGAGTAATTAAAAGTTAGTGTGTTATTCAAATGCTCCTTTAGAGAAATTACTTGAGATTATTATATTGCATGTGTCATCATTATTCTGCAAGATCATATGTCTTGGACTTCTACATTCTATAAAAAGGAGAATATTTTATGTCTATTTGAAAAATACTTTGTCCCTTTTATAGTTACCCATACTCTAAACTGAAGCAGATGTTTGAACATTTGTGGTAATATCCACCTGATTCAGAATAGTAAATGTATTTACAGCTTACATGTTTTATAGCCCTGTAGGAGCAAGTGATAATGATTTTTAAACCTAGCAAAATAAGTCAGGTTAATTGGCCACCAAAACTTTGGTATTCATCTGCTGATAACCTGGTTCTCCTATAATTCCTAACTTGAATAGCATGAGCCCATAACTGAAAAACACATAATTGAAAAAAGAATATGCATACATTAATTTTAAACCCCTATATTTAAAGTGAATGTATAGAGAGAATAATGCTTGCCTTATGCTGTATACATGAAGATTCTTTTCTAGAAAGTAGAAGTAGCAACCAGAAATCAAAAATACATAATCTCTCTGAAATTATAAACTATCTATGAAATCTTTTACTTTTCAATATTCAAGCTCAAAGAGTTTCTTCTTCCTCCTTTATAACAATAGATAATGAAACAGAGGTACTCACTGACACCATAGTAATCTTATGTCTGTTTTCTCTCTCTGCAATGTGGAGATGAAGGAACTTGGTTGAAAAAACATTTTTTTTGACCGACAAGACATAAGCCCTTACCAGCTTTGTTTCATGTCTTTTCTTGAGATCTACTTAGAAAGATGCTTTACTGAGCTGTTAAATTCCATGGGGCTGACTAGGTAACAAATAGAAAAGACAGAAGCTGAGGGCCACAGGGGTTTGCAGTTGTCAGCATGGTGATAAGCTAGTGCTTTATCATCAGAAACTAAAGAGTACTTAAATGATACTGGCTACAGTTGTGGTCATAATTTATTGGCCTCCAGCGACTCTGTGTGATGTGTGCCTACCTTTCCTAATCTCAGTTCCTGTTTTGCTGGAGTCTGCATTGTAAAATCTTAGTGATTCTTTTGCAAGAACTATTTCCCTAACAGCAAAAGAGTCAGAAAGAGCATAAGTCAGGAAAACAGAAGAAAAGCAAATATTGAAAAAAAATTAGAACATTTGTACAAATGAAATGCTATAAAAAAGGCTATGGTCAGATGACTATGCAATAGAAAACTGAAATTTAGTAGGCCTGAAGCAGAACTATCATATAGTGCTTTCAAATAATAGTTTGCCCTTAGGTTGCAATGTTAATGAGTTAAAAGTGGTTGTTACAAATTATTTTATTTATTTGTATTTATTTCTAAAATATTTTATTTATTTATATTTATTTCTAAAACAAATTGATTTTGAAATCCATATGTAGAAGGTCAGGAAAAGTTTAAAATGATAAAATTGTTTAACAATAAGTATTTTTTTTGTAATAATTCGTGCTTTATATGTATACATCCTTGTTAGGTACAAATTGATAACAACATATATGCGCTCATTTCTCATCTGACCCTTTCCCCAATTCCCACCCCGCTCCCTCGCCATCCCTCCCTCTCAAGTTCAGTTCAGTGAGTGACCTTGATATAATTGTGTAAGTACATCATGTGCCTTAGGATGTCCTCCCCCCACCCCCCGTCCGTCCCCTTCGGTTAAATCAACTTCTTTGTTTATCGACGGTCTCTACTTTTTCATCTGGGGACCCTCTTATGCCCCATCTTCTCCCTAGCATCCGCATATTAGGAGGAACATATGTTTCTTTACTCTTTGTGACTGGCTAATCTCACTTAACATAATGTTTTCCAGTTGCATCCATTTCCCTGCAAAGAACATGATTTTGTTCTTCTTTATGGCTGAGTAAAATTCCATTGACTATCAGACCGATGCATATGTAGCTATGTTTATAGCCGCACAATTCACAATAGCCAAACTACGGAAACAGCCAAGATGTCCATTGACAGATGAATGGATTACAAAACTATGGGATATATACACAATGGAATTTTACTCAGCCATAAACGATAAATTTTTTTAATAAATCCTTTTTAATTCTATTAGACAATAGCAACTTGAAGAGGTGATTTTCCCCCTAAATCTTTTTGCCCCATGTGCTGAAGTTGCCAATGAAAGAGAAAATTTCGGAAAAACAATAGTGAAAAAAATTCAAGTACAGTATTTTTACTATAAACAGAGTTTTCCAATATTTACAATGTTTTAAAATTTCATTATCACACAAAACTCAATGAGGAAACTTAAGTGATAACTTCCATCTTTTCCTTTTTAATTTATGTCACACAGCATATTAATTCAACAAGAAAATAAAATAGGAATTGCTGATATCAGTGAGGATGGTTAAAATATGGAGCTAATTAGGGTGTATACATGTGTGTGTTGTATAATAAAGTCACAACCACCGTCAGGATAAACAGCTCTCAGCTCTCTGACACTTCATTCGTTTTGTTTTGTTTTTCTTCATACTTGTATTGGTGCATTATAGTCTCACTTCATAATGCAGCTCATAGTGATGGTGACATACATGCACACAGCATCTGGCACTTTCATTCTAAGATACAGAGGAGTGGTGATCCATAGTACTTTAGACATGAATCCTGAACCACCCACCCACAACAGAGAGGAGAAAAGTGAGGGTCATTTATGCCATTGACCATTTTTCAGTGTGGGTCTGATAGTATTTTCAGTTGATTTCTTATTATATGAATTTCTTGTGGGGACATCATTGATGGTAAAATACTTGTTTGTTTTTTTCCTACCAAACCCGTATCTGTTGAAGAATAGACCATAACTAAATGTCTGCAAAATGATTATCTGATTGTCTAAATAAATAGCAACAGGGGTTTGTCATTGAATACATAGTTATAAACTGCAATGAGCCTTTCTTAAAATTTATTTTCCTTTCTTCTTTCCTCCCTCCCTTCTTTCCTGTCATTTTTAAATCATTTTTCTTCCTCTTTCCATCTTTTCACCCACATTCCTTATTTTATTTCTCACTGTCTTTTAATATTAACCAGATATAAAATTATGTTATGAAATATATTTTTTCTCTTTTTGTGGTACTGGGGATTGAACCCAGGGGTGTTCTACCTCTGAATCATACCCTCAAATTTTAAAAAATTTGAAACAGAATCTTGATAAGTTGCTGAGTTTGGCCTTAGATTTGTAATCATTCTCTCTTACCTTCCAAGCACTGGAATTGTAATCCTGCACCAGTTGGCCCAGTTGGAGTTTTTGCTGTTGTTGTTGTTGTTAAGATTTTTAATGTAGTTCTGTTTGAACCTACACTTTGGGTAAATTTATTGCAAAATAGTGTTAAACCAAGAAAACAAAACAAAACAAACAAACAAAAACCTCACAAAACATGTAACAGTTCAACTATGGAGAAAAATTAAGCTCTCTAATTTTGAAAACAATCATATTTTTTGAAGATTCGAGTATGGGAAGCAAAAATAGTAAATTTCTAGTTGAGACTTTGGTCAGATACTATGTTCACCACATTAGGTGACACCATGGACCCTGATATGACACAATAGTAAAAACATTTCATGTCTTTGCTTTTCTTCCTGGTAACCTATAATCCCTGTCTAATCATTAAAAACAAAAACAAATAAAACAAACAAACAACCCAGCTTCTACAAATTGAGGGTTTTTCTAAAGAAATACATGGTAAAGACTCTTCAAAAATTTCCTCATTGACCTTGCATGAGAGTGTCATGGGAGAAAAAAAAAAATACTGGAAAAATCATGGGAAAAAAGAAAAAGAAAACAAATGACACAAAAACTAAGAAATAGGAAGATAACAAGGAAATGTAATGAATGGATGTAGCAAGCTGTGCTGGATTGACTCCTGGGACATGAAAAGGCAAGTGACATGTGAATAAAGACTAATTTATTTACTCGTAAAATGATGTGAATTCCTTAGTGTTGATCAGTGTACAAGGGCTACTTAAAATGGCGACACTAGGGAACTATTCTATTTTATTAGATCAGTGTTGACTCAGCTAAAGAGGTAAACAATTAGATATTTGTAGATTTTTTTGTGCAAAATTATGGACATGTGCAAGTCAGGCTTCCATCAGACAAGCAAATCTAATAAACTGATCGATGACAGACTGATTATGGGAAATTAGATAAAGCAATTATGGGGACTAGCTGACTAGGTCTGTAAAGCTATCTCTTTTGGGGGGAGATGGTGGAGAAGGATTGTATGTGTGTGTGTGTGTGTGTGTGTGTGTGTGTGTGTGTGTGTGTGTATTTTTAATCGGTGCATTGTAGTTTCACATCATAATGTAGCTCAGAGTGAAATGGAAGTACATTCATCCAGTATTTGGTGAGCTTCCCCCGGCTCCCTCCCCACCCCTTTGTCTTCCCCATACATAATATTGAGATTGGCATTGATATCTGCAAAGCTATCTGAACCTGCAAAGCTGGAGCTAAGTCTGTCAGAGCATGAGTAGCAGCAGCAAGCCGGAGCCCTGTGCGAGCAAGCTGGGAGTCTCCTCACACTACCCACAGGAGTCCAGACAGCATGAGAGAATCCTGGGAGGACAAACTGTAACACATACGGGTTTTGTCGCCTCTTGCTCATGGAGCAGAACATATGTGCTTCTAATCCAGGAGTCAAAGAAAATTAAGAAAGATCTAGGAGGAAGAGAGAATTTTAGGCCTAGCTGCTGTTCTATGCCTGTGACCTGAGCCAGTTGTTCATGCTACAAGATGGCTGCTACCTCCCTCTTGACAAGAGTGTTATGCTTTAGCCAATAAACTGTTCCCTTGAATTCTGTGTTGCCTCCCTGGAATCTTGTTTCACATAGCAAATGGTTAGCTTCTCTAATATGCTTCATTTGTATCTAAATATATGCACCACTTTCTAGCTTTAGTCTCACAAAATAAGATAATGCAAGTCAGTTAATTACTGTAGCACATTTGTATTTTGCTTTTTATTAGACAGAATGAAGATGTTAATAGAGCCCTTGATATTCCTACTCATTTCATTAAATATGAAATGTATATTTATAAACATAAATATCTAACATAATGTGTTGAATATTTATGTGGTGCTTTGCTGCCAAAGTCCATATGTGTATATCCATGGATTTTGAGATAATTTTCTGAATTGATGGATTTATTCATCTAACACAAGAACTTTCTCTCTGCATTACCAGCCTTTTAACTATGAATAGCTTTCAGCTATTAAGCATGAGGAATTAGCTCTCAGATGAATTTTGAACAAGAAGAAATGTTCATAGTTCTTAAGATATATTGTGAAACGCTATGAGGATATGCCATTAAATTTGTTTCAAATTATATTTTTAAAAATGCCAGTGGAAACCTAAGAGTGCTATTTTTTCCTTTCTTTCTAATCATGAAACTTGCCCCAGGTTCCCAAAAATGCAGCTCTCAGCACTCCTTAGTGAAGGCAGTTTAGTGATCTCAGCCATCTTATTTCCCCTGTTGTATGGGTGATGTTTTCTTTTTCTTTTAAGTCAGTGGATACAAATATTGAAATGGAACCATAATCTTACTTTAGTTATAAAGAAGGTCTCCATCTGCCTCTTTAGTATTTGGAAATTATCAGTTAAAGAAACAGGCTCACAGGCCAAAGTTATCCACAAGTTATCTGTATTGCAAAGCAACTAATAAAATGATGAAAGATAAAGATCAAAAGAAAAATAATTAAAAGGCTGATATTTTAGTAACTTTAAAAAAGATTGGATGAGATATATGAGCTGAACACCAAATACATACCTGAAATTTCTTAACTCAGGTTATTTTCCAAAAGTATATCATTAACTCATGTTTCAGTATGATCCTTAGCACACATTGACCTCTTAAACCATACATAAAAGTATCAGGATATTTTATCGTGAACTTTATACAAAGAACCAGAAGACATCATTTTAGGCATAAAGTGATAGAAGAAAATGTCAGCTATAACAGGAGATCTGAAAGCTAAGAGCACATAAATAGGTTTTAGCTTTGTTTCTGAAGCAAATAAAACTTCATACAGATTTTCACAAATACTCAAATACTCTATCATTGTATTGTAGCATAATGTTATTTTTACATAGACAGTTGAATAGAATAGATCTGAATGAAAACCTAAAATTTTTATAAAAATATCTAATACTCTGTACTTTATAGTCAATGAGTAGTTATTAAGTATAAATGATGTGTCACACCTGTTTCAAAAGCAGCAATTGCAAAGACAAACAATGAAGCTTCTCTGTTTTTATGAACCCACACACTAGTGGAAAGCACATGTAAATGGCTAATTATAAAGTCAATTTTAATGTTCTTGCTTAAACTCAGCAGTGAATGCAAGGATAATCCTAGTTACCTGTTAAACCACAATATATTTGGTATGTGTGATATTTTTCATAATATAGACAAATATTGAAAATATAGATTCTTCTATAACAGAGCCTCTAAAATAGTCTCCAACTCTTAATTATGTCAGAAAGAGATGTAAATTAGAAAAAAAACCTAATTCTTACACAATGGGGTGTTCACAGTTATTGTACCTATGTCTGTTTGATGTTATCATACAGTAAATGCTACGTAACTAAATGATACCTTCAATTACTAAATATTTATTAATATAATTGTTTATTGTCAAAAGTAACTAAGTCTGCACTTAGTAAAATGTACTAGTTATGTAAACCCAGACAACTACTGGAATTCATCTATTGTACAATCTGTAAATTATCTGGGTGGGAATAACTTACACTGTTCTCTCATTTCCTGTCTTCCAACCCTTGTTGAACCCACACAACTCTTACTGTCTTCAAATACATTTCTCAAACATTCCCACCATAGCCTGATATGATGGTGCACTTAGTAGGCTGAGAAAGGAAGATCTTAATTAGGCCAGCCTCAGGAATTTAGCAAGGCCCTTAGAAACTTAATGAGACCTTGTTTCAAGCAAACAAATGCCGGGAGCCAGCCCTCGAGGCAGCGGGGTCGGGAGTCCCTCGATAAGTGGGGAATGAGACAAGGTCTCCAGAATACGCTCACACCTCATGCAGTGTTGAAGCACATCTGTTTATTTCTTGTTAGTAGATTTTTTTTTTACTATCTTTTTACAATGAGGCATATAGAACAGGAATTTTTACAGACTTTTTTCCCCCTAAGGTCCAGTGGGTACATCTTTAACTAGAAAAGACATTTCCCATAGTATTTGATGGGATTAAGAAAATAATAAAGGTTTCAAAATACAATATGTATATAAAAATTCTTTTAGTACAAAGCAGTGTTAAAGGTTAATGACGAAGAGTTTCTATCTATTAGTTTAAATCTTCACTATTTGTTTAGTTCCAGTAAGCAGTGCTTTTTATCTTTTTCTCAGGCACCTAGAGTTAGTTAATGTGTGGTGGAGAAGTATCAGAGAGAGGAGGAACTATCTGTCTTAAAGCTGTCTTCACTCATAGATAAAATAGTAGACCTAAGTTTCTTGGTTTATTTATTTTGTTTCTAACCTGTGTGCTGATAGGGAACATAACGCTGTTTAGTAACTAAGCTTGCAAAGCTCATTTCCTGATGTTTGTAAAACGTTAATGAATATCTTATAGATTGTCTTGAGGCACTGCTTTTTCAGCTAATATTGAAGAATCATAATCCATCCAGCCATCTTCTGTTTCTAAGAAATTTTCCTTTATAATTAATGTGAAAGCAAAACCCAAAGCACTCCAAATTTCCAGAATATGACATAAAGCAAAGTGGGATATGCCACACATTCCTTCTTTTGGAATCTTCTCCCTTGCAGGACTCCAATGGACCGAGCCTTGCTCAAGATCCAGCTATTATGGTGTCGTGGCAAACAAACAAACAAACAAACACAAAGCTAGAGGTGTAGCTCAGAAGTAGTATGTCCTTGCTTTAAGTCCTCCGTAACACACAAACACACACATACACTCTCACTCCCTCTGTGCTATATGCCTCCATTTCCAAAAGAGTAGCTCAAATACTGCCTTCCAGGGAGACTCTGCTGACCATTATACATTGAGTCCTAACGCCAAATGATCATCATTCTATAATATCATCATTTTATTTTTTATTAGTGAACTTACCACAATCTAAAATTATTCTGTGTTTACTAACTTAGCTCATCTCTCCTCATTATCCTCTAAGTTCCATAAAGGTGAATTACTTGCTGTTTTATTCACCACTACGTTATTAGTTCCTAGGCCAGTGCCTAATATGCAATTAGCCATGAGTACGTATTGAATGGAAGAATAAATATAAGGAAAAAAATACTTAGGGTTGGGACTACAGCTTAGTGATAAAGCTTGCTCAGCATGCATGGGGCCTGGGTTCCATCTTCAGCACTGCAAACAAACAAAAACTTGGCATTAAACTGATACAACAAAATTCAACAAATGTTATTGTCCCCCTTGTCAGATCCATTCTATTCCCAAATTCTAGGCTAATAATCTTAAAATACAGTTTTTATTATAGCACTACTTTAATCAAAATACATTTTAATCAGAAAAAAATTAAAACTCTTTATTAAACAAGGCTTTCCAAAATCTAAATTTGAATTTCCACTCTCATTTTATCTTAGGCTGTTCCCTTAAAGTTACATTCTTGACCAAATTCATCTCTGCACTGATTGTTTCCCATGGTGGTTCTACATAGAAGTCACTGAATTGCTTATAACAAACATTTCCTTAATCTGATTATGGGAAAATTCTCCTTGGGAGGAGGACCCTAGATAGTAAATGTAAGTTTCTATTTCTCATTATAAACCTTAGAATGTGCCCCTAAGTAAATGAATACAAAATGAAGTTAATGTCATATGCTTAAAAATATTAAGATGTCCTCATAGTACAAAATCAAAATTCTATAATACCATCTGAAAAAATGCCCTGATAATTTAGTCCCTTGGGTCCCATGCCCATGCTCTGTGCCTTCCACTGTCTGCTGAACTTTCTTTGACTCCCGGACAGTTATTTTGACAATTTAATTCCCTACAAAAACCTTGTATGTTCTGAGTCTTGGACATAATAAATGTTCAATAATTTGAGGCTAATTGGATAAATTCTGGGTCACAATGAAGAATGCCAATTCAATTTTGTAACCTGTCTTACAAGACAGATACTGATCCCATTAACAGAATTACTTATGTGGCAATTAGCATCATTAAGATAAATTAAATTAATGGATCAGATGCCCCTTTCTTTAGTCTTGAGAAAACTGGCCTTAGTGATAAGGAACTTTTTGCCAAATTAACAACACTCATCAAATTGATGTGTTTTTTCATAAGTGCACAATACACATGTACATGAAATAGAAAATTGCATCAGTATAAGTGATTTTAAATTTTTTTCTGTTAAATTCCTTTAAACAAAACATTCTATAAATGTATTTTTAAAGAAAATATTTAGAGATAAAATAATCTGCTTATGTTAATATGCTGAGTTTTCATTCATTTATTTGATTATTTCATTTGACCACTACCTAGTGATGTTGATTTAACTTAAAGATATAGATATTCTTTCAAGTAGAACACTAATATTACGTTTTGCTTTAAAAAACTAAATGATGATATTTACAAGAATTTTATGGCATGAGTAAAGGACAAAGTTTACTAATGGAGATTCATAACTTATTCATGCCATAAAGGTTACAAACAACAACAACAAAAATCTTAGCCAGGTGTGGTGGAGCACACTTGTAATCCCAAGTTGAGACAGGAGGATAGTTGGTTTGTGGCCAGCCTCAACAACTTAGTAAGGCCCTCTGCAATTTAATGAGAATCTATATTAAAAAAATATCAAATTATATACCATATAATATATATATATATGTCTATATATACATATATATATGGCTAGGAGTGTAGGCCCTGGGTTCATTCCCTAGCATCACACCCACAAAGGAACCTTTTTTCCATTACAGTTTTCAAACAGGCTCTGTTGGAATTTCTTTTCTGCTTAACATTTTGAGCAGTTTCCTCCAAAGTTTTGTTACTTTTTTAATACGAGGAAATATAATTTTGCTTAACTTTTAGTTATTCAAACCTCAACTCTAAACAACTAAAAATATGTATTTTATATTCAGTTTTACATAGATCTTTTCCTCAAAATTCAATTCTCACCCTGGCCCAAAAGTTTCTCTTGCAAAGATGAAAAAGGATGTATTTCTTTACTCTTTGGCTTTGCTTCTTGTTTTGTTTTTGTTTGTTTGTTTGTTTGTTTGTTTAGGATCATTTATATCTGGGAGGATTTGAACCAAATGAAAGAGGGCAAATAGTATCTTGTGTGCACTTTCTACTCATATTCCTGTCTGAGAAAATGTGGCCTAGAGGTCATGCTCCAATTTTTGACAAGCATATAACCATTAGCTTTTTTACAAAGTGCCCTTGCTCACAGTCACTCAGAAGCGCAGTAATGCCTGATTCCCTGCCCCTTCCATTGGTACTACATATTTCAGCTAGTTTCTTGAGATAATTTATTTTTCTCTTGCTGTCCTCAGTGGTCCATTTCATAACAGATAACCTCTCAGGCCTGAAAAACATATTTCTGGTGTTATTATAACAAGTTGGGGCATTTTTTTTCCTATTCTCTGAAAAGCTGAAAAATTGAGATGATTTCTTGGAAGCTTGGTAGAATGTGTTTGGGGTAAAAATTTGGGTTTTGTGTGTCCTTGTTGAGAAGACATAAAGGTAAAGTATCTTCTATTTCTTTAGTTGTCATGGATGTGTCTATGCTGGTTTTTCCCTTGGATCCCATTTTGATGGTTGTCTGAAATTTTAACTGTTAGTTATTATGGATATATTTTATTTATGCTCTAAATCTCTGTGATTGTCTTTTTTTTTCTTTAAGATAAAATTGGGTTCCTAAAGCACACGATCATCTTTAAGTGAGTTTTTCCTAAACAAATCTTTTAAGTACTTCATTTGAAATTCTTTTGTGTGTATGCACACTTCAGTGGCCTCTATTCCTATATCCTGAGAATGTTGTCTTCATGATCTCATATTTGAATGACAGTATGCTTAGTTATAAAAATCTAGTTTAAAAGATTTTTTCCACGTATACTTTTTGTTTTTGGTACTGGCGATTGAACTCAAGGGTGTTCTACCTCTTAGCTATACCTCCAGACTTATTTTATTTTGGAACAGGGTCTTGCTAAATTATCTCATGCTGGCCTCAAACCTGTGATCCTCCTGTCTTAGACTCTCATGTACTGGGGTTACAGGCATGCACAACTATACCCATTTTGTTTTCTGTAGGCATATTTAATCTTATTTGGTACATCTGAGAAATTTTTCTCCACTATTTTTTCAAACATCTTTTCTGTCATTTGTATTTCTTTTCATTCTGGGATTTCTGTTATCTGATATTTAGTTTTTGTACTCTTTTTCATTTACATTTATTATATATCTATATTTTCTTTTTGGGGAGTTGACTTCCTCAATATTTTTCCAGTGAACTGATTTCTTCCCCAGATGTATTAATTCTATAATTTAGTCTACCTGTTAACCAAATTGGTTAAAAACCTAGGCATAGCAACTTTATGCAAGGTGTGGAGATAAAGCTGGTTTATTGGAAGAATTTGGAGGAAGGTAATAAAAAAAATGCATAAGGTCCTCCAACTTCCTTCCATTATACCTAAGAGACTATCTCTGCCTGGCATTTTTGTATGAATCTTTATGTTCCAGGAGGACACGTTTATAGAGAGTACAGAAGAATCACTCGAGGTATTTGGAAATGCCTGAAATTTACAATCTATGTTGCAATCCCAAAACATTCCTCTGTGAAGTCTAATAGCCTAGAACTTTGCATAAAATCATTGGTTTTGGCTGATTGCTGAGTCAGCTCCTTCCAATGATGCCTCTGACTGAGCATCACCCAAGGATAAAGTTGCTTGTCTTTACACATCATCTGTTATGTTCTTTGTTTCAACTATTATATTTTTTGAAACTAAATCTATTTTCTTATTTTGGTTTCATTTTACTAATAGAATTGATTGCCTTTAGTGTATTAATTGAGCTATTATACAGCCTTTCTCTATCTATTCTAATATCTCTTTTTCTGATAGCATGCCTCCTTTGTTCTTTTTGTTTGTTTTCATTTTAAAAAAGTGAGCTCATCATATTCAGATTACTTAGGTCTCTGAGTTTATTTCCATTGAGGATATAGGGAACTATGTCAACTAATGTGCATGAGAAAAGCCCTCAGGTCAGACCTCTATTTGAGTTAAACCCAAGGAACACATGTTAGGTAGAAATGAGTCCTATGGTGAAAATCAACAGATGGTGACAACTACTCAGGGGGAAAAAAAATGTCCCTTCAATGCTTTACTCTCTTCCTCCTGGGAGAAGCAGACTTGGAAAAAAGATTCTTGGATGGTCTTCACCAGTCTTGTGCAATCACAAAATCTAGTGTTTGGAAGGTAAATTCCAGGGGCTATACAGTTCTAACACATTTTTCCCCTAGCAACTAATCCACACAACTTTTTATTTTATTCCTGTATAAACCTACTCCAGAAGTTCGATTTGTCACATGTGTGGGATCAGGCATTGGCAATTCCAAGGTAGTATAGGGCTTAAACTTATAAAAGGGCTTAAACTTATAAAAGGGATATCATAGGCTCTGCTTTATGTTATTCGAATGGCACCTGTCTGCCTTTTGTCACAAACTAAAGGCATTACCAATAACATAGACCTGTTCAAAAGACAAACATTTTCCCAAGGGGTTTCTCCTAACTTGGTATTTCTTGTTTCAGTTCCTCTGGGATCAGTCTTGGGGAAGCTTGGCAGCAGTTGTTGCTAGATCAGCATAATGACAAGAACCAGTGGTTGTACAATTTCTACCTTAAGAGATATATTGAGGTTTGCTTCCAATTTTTAATACATATTTTATACCACCTAAAACTACTTAATCTTTGTCATCAAGGTTTAAAGAGTGATCTAACTTTTCACTAGAATACAAAATAATGTTTGGAAGTGTTATTTTATTATCTGAATTTATAACAGTTTGGTAAATTTTTGTATTATAGAGTTATTGATGAATTTTCCTTGAACATCCTTCCATTTTTGCCTTACACATTTTGATGATTTTTATTTGTCAGAGAGAAATTTTTATTCCTTGTATTTTTGTGGTTGATATCTCATTTTATAGTTTTAAATGTTAATCTTTAAATTTAAATTTTACTGAAAGTCACATTGTGATCTACATTTAACATTATTTTGGTTAAGGACTGTGTTCTAGTTTTGTAAATACTTCTATGTATATTTGAATGTAGTTAATTGTTGATTCGTTTTTCTGATACAATCTCTATTTAATCTCTTTTCCTTTTGGTCATTTAGAAGGTTTATACTATGATTTTTGTACAGTGAGTTATATAGAGAGAGTTAGATTACTTAACATTTTATTTTGTTTTATTAATTTAAAAACTAAACAGTTGTTCTAGATTTTCTCATAAAACACCATTGGTCCAAATTTTAACTTCTCAACAAACCTTTGTAAAACATATATTAGATCAAAAGGAAGAAATACAAAATCACCTATATAGCATTACTATGAGATAGAGACCATCTACTTGACTTACAAATAAGTGCGAAAAAATATATCTGACATTTACAAAGTTGAGTATAAAGTATACATCGTGCTCTTAAGCAGACAAAGGTAGCAGGAAAGAGAGAGTAGTACACAGGATTCTACAGATAAAAACAAAGATATTATCAACAAAACTCCATTCCAAAGAGAGAACACTTTTTCATGAGTGGAAATATTGAAATCAGGGACTTAGTCACGATGGATCAAAGCATTGTGTGTGATTAGAAAGGGAAAGTTTGGAAAGTCGATGGAACCAGAGGTGGCAGTCTTCGAAAGATGCCATTTCATGAAGAAGAAAGAATTTTGGAAGAGAAAAATGTCCCTTGTAGGTTTAGTGATAGAGTAACAAGAATGCTGAAGGACCATAATGAAACAAGATAGAATAAAAGAATCAGAGGCAAGACACAGAAAAGAGAAGCGCCATACACTGGGGAAACAGTGCTTTACTATAGCAATAGAATAATTTGTTTTTAAACTGAGAAAAATTAAATGTTCCTACCACATTTTTATATATTCTCCTACTGTTGCCAGTATAAAAAATTCTTTAAACACATTTAAATTCCAAAACATTGATAACACAATTGCTATAACAAAAAGTGAAAATGATAAAAAATTTAGAAGAAAGTACAGAAACATGAACATTCATATGCATACACAAAAATGGCAAACCATAAAGCAAATTGTAATACTAAAGAAAATCTAGATCTGAAAGCAAATGAAGATGCAAAATTATGTAAAAAAGGCAAATTTGGAAAAGATATTGAATAATAAGTAATAAAAGAGGGTTTTTTTTGTTTGTTTGTTTGTTTTTAAATGGGAACAAATAGCAAGGTCTTAATATGTCTATGAGATTTCAATGAGGAATACCCAGGACTACATTTTTTAAAAATTTAAGAAAATGAAACAGGAAAAGAAGTATTTAATAGCACTAATATGACAAATATAGAAGAAACACTAAAAGAAGGCAGCATAAATATAATCAGGTATTCTGATAAAAAGAAACGTCAATGTAAAAAAATTAATATTTAATGTGAAAAAATTCACTTTTCATTAATGAAAGGATCATTTTGAAAGGGGCTAATTTGCTATTAGGAAAATTGACAGAGAAAGGCCACCTCTGACACATTAATTTTCAAGCATTAAAGTTTACATAAAAAACACTTCTTTGGGAATCCATGGAAAATACCAGAGGGAGTGAGAGAGAGAGCAAGAGGAGTTACATAAAATATATTAATACTATCCTAGTAAAGTGTAAACCCTTAAATCAATAATTTAAATAAAATACTCAAGAAAGTGTAATTTCAAAATTTTCTTCCAAAATAAACCCTAAAAATCAAGATTATTGAAAATTATATTTAACATGCAATATTGTGTTCAATAATATACTCCTGAGCTATTCCAGTGAGATGTATTATAGAAGATTTGTTACCAAAGAGAATTTACCTTAACTATGGAATACTTGGGAAAAAGGATTGGTAGTGATAAATACACACATGTACACACATAGACATGTTTTATAAAAAAAAAAAAAAAAAAAAAGAGTAATCTGAAAGTTACATGCTCTAAAACCTAAACATTACAATTTGTTTGAAAGAAAAATAAATAAATAAGGGAATTAATATAGATATTTGTCAACCTCCAGGGTCGAGGACCTGAAGGTGCAAATGAAAATGACAAGACCACAATGTAGGGGCACAGGGAACCAAGGACCCGCAGTCCAAGGTCCTGAGCTTTATTTTTCTCATCTTTTATGCATGCAACTGCACGTAGGCAGTAGAGAGAGCAAATATAACACGCCAAACAAGTTTGTTTTTAAGCTATCTAAGCATATTATTTTAATTCTCAACATTACTGTTCTCTGCTTGATGGTTAATATAGTTTCCTTTTCTCTTAGGTCATGTGCTCACACTTATCAGGAAGGACAATCTTCATTCTAGTCATACTTTCAAGTTTGTCAGAGGTCTGCTAAGGATACAGAGTTCTTCAAGTGAGGTTGCAAGTGATCAGCAGAGTTACTTTTAGCCCTGTACTAGGCAAGCTTCTCAGCCCTCGGGCATTGGAGATCAAACCTCACTTCTGGCCTCTCTTCCTGAAACTCTCCAACAGGTGTATGAAAAATTTGTTACATAATGAATGGGAAGAAATAATCCCAAATAATAATGAATATTTTAATTAAATTGTCAAAATAAAATTTAGAACTCTAAGAAAGTAAAATACGGTAACTAAATAGGTGTTAAAGAACATATATAAGCCAATGATAAAAGGTATAAATAGTCTTAACTCAATTATCTGAAGAAAAGCATCCTATAAACCTGGTATATTTAGAAAGCAAAGTGATTTACAAGGTTAAAAAATTGAAGAATTAACAAATGTAAATAGAAAAAAAACAGAAAAAAATTTTTCTTGTCATGTGACAAGATAGAATCCAATACTATTAATGAAGACTTTATAATGCTGTAAATTTAGTAACATTTAACATCGTACTTAACATATTTTTAAAACATGACAATTAAGTTAGAAATAAGTTATAAAACAAGAAAGAAAAATGCCTTTCTACTTAGGAATTGACATAAAATTATCTGTCATATAATTCACATAAAAGAGAAAATATGAACTGGCTGTAATTAAAAAAATAATTATAATGAGAATACTGCACATAAAAGGAAGATTTAAAGCCAAAGCTAAACTCACTAGAAAATTTTCATTCTTGACATCTTCTTATCAATAAAGTAAAAGAAGAAAAATAAATTACTTAAACCAGAAACACAAAGTTTAGAAAGACAATACCAAATTAAATAGAAAGATATTAGAAAAGTAATAAAATAAAAATTAATATTGGTTGCTTCAAAATAAACAGAATTTAACCAATTTGAGAAAAAAGAATATAATAGTTAATTGAGAAGACTAATTTCTAGTAAATTCTGTTTTCAGAGAATGTTAAAAAGATGAAGTTTCACAGAGAAAATGTTCAAAGAATAATCTTCATTACTCATAATAGAAGAAACTTCACAGAAAACAATCTGAATATATTTCCATATACTTCCAAATACCAAGTATTTCCAAAGTTATCCAAACTGCTCCTTACTATAGAATAAAGGAGAACAGCTTTAAATTCTTTACAAAAAGTAGTGTAATATTCACATTTAAACCTTATTAAAATTCTACAATAAAAGTAAATGACAAGTTATTCTATATAAAAATTATCATGAGCTGGGTGTGGTGGCTCACGCTTGCAATCCCTGTACTTGGGAGGCTGAGACAGGAGGATCAGGATTCGTGGCCAGCTTCAACTATTTAGCGAAGCCCTCCACAACTTAGTGAGACTCTGTTTCAAAATAAAGAATAAAAAATAGGACTGGCGGTGTAGCATGGAGGTAGAATGCCCTGAGTTCAACCCCTAGTACCACACACACACACAAAAAGGTTATCATGAAAATACTCCAACATATTCACAAGGAAATTGAGTAGTATATTAAAATAATATAAAATGACCAACTATTTATTTTATTCCTGAAATAAAAGGTTGACTCAATATTAAAATGTTAGAGTGGTAGATGAATGAATAGAAAATGAAAACATACACTATTTCTTTTTTTAAACATACATTATTTCTACAGATGTTAAAAAATTTGGCAAAACTGAAGGCATATTATAAAATAAAAAGGACTATAAATTATGTCAGTCAATGAATATTACTTACTTCTCTGTCATAATGTCTTTATCTATGTATGTCTAAGAATCAGAATCTTTCTTAATAAAGAAAAGATTAAAAAAATGACAGATAAGGTTAGGGGGACGTCAAACTTTTTATATCCTCATTTTTGTTTAACATTATATAACACACACAAGCAAACTAAAGCTTCTAGAGACATATGAATTAACCTTATGGAATCAATAAAGAAAGAACACTTTATAAAAGGATTTGGTAAGGTAGCAGGATATAAAATTAAAACACACAGCTCATCTCTCCATACATAACACTGTTTCACAGTAGGGTGCAATTTGCACTCTACTTCAGGCAGAGGGAGGATATTTGAGAATGTTCTGAGAAATTTTTTATTGTCACAAGGGCTGGGATGGAGTTGAGAGCCTGTTGGCACCTGGTGAATGTACCCGTGGATTGTGCTGTTAGGCATTCAGAAGTGCACACAGCAGTACCATCCTTCCACCTTTAACAAAGAATTCCTGAGATCAAGATGCCAGTAATGCCAAGGCTGAGAAATTGATATCCACTAGCAAGTAAAGTCTTTCCTCAGTATTCTTGGGGGACTGGTTCCAAAACCTCAGAACTCCATGGTTACTGTACCAAAAATCCAGGGATGCTCAAGTATGTACTTTCACAAATATATCAAAGTCAATCATTAAACTGAACTTGAGAAGAAGGGAAGGCGAGGGAGTGGGGTGGGAATTGGGGAAGGGGTTAAATGAGAAATTCATACATATATGCCTTTATCAGCTTGTACCTAACAAAGATGTATGATTACAATGCACCAATTAATAAAAAAAATGAAAAAAGAGAAATAAAATTGATGTTTACTAAATTAAAAAAAAAGTACCACGTAGGAGAAAATGTAGTATTTGGCTAGGCCTGTTGGCACAGATTTGTAATCCTGGTATTTGGAAGACTGAAACAGGAAGAACACAGGCTTGTGGCCATCCTCAGCAACTTTGGGAGATCCTGTTTCAAAATAAATAATAAAATATGGCTAGGTGTGTAGCTCAGAGGTAGAACACCATTGGGTTTGATCTCCAGTAACACACACGCACACACACACACACGATGTAGTATTTGCATATAACTTCTGAACATCCTTTAGTATATTTTAAATCATGTCTAGATTACTTATATTACTTAATACAATATGAATGCTATGCAATTTGTTCTTAAACTGTGTTGTTTAAGGAATAATTTCAAGAAAGAAAAGTCTGTTCATGTTCAGTACGGACACAATGCCTTTTTTTTCCCAAATATTTTTAATCTATCATGTGTGTTTGGTTGAATTAATCTTTGTGGGAGACACAAATATGGTGAGCCAAGTAGATAATATAGCAAAAAGGAGGCATAATTTAAAGTACTAGACAAAATATAAAATATACAAAAGAAAACAACGTAAGTACAAAACTTATAAGATTGTAAAACGCTTCTAAAAATAAGTATAATTTGTCAAGTGGAAAGACATACAAATTTTTAGAAAGGAAGGCTGACCCTAAGAAAAAAGTTTTTAGCTTTCTTTGGTTTACTAAGGAAATTTAATATGATTGTATATGAGGAACAAAGAGATATTTATTTTTTTCCAGGGGCTATATAAATTGACAAAGAAAAATAAAAATATGGGGCTTTAGAAAAAGAAAAATAATCAGAAAACTGTGAATCAATACAAGTATACCTATGTACTACAAAGGTGACATTTCAGATCACTGAGAATTCAATATTCATTATATATAAATACAAATATTACCTATATACATTTAATCAATAAACATTACATCTCTGTTAATTTTAAATAACAATTTTATTGAAATAATAATGCACATGTCATAAATTTCACCCTTTAAAAGCATATAATTCATTGTTTATATCACACATTTGTTTTTTTTTTTAATCTTTGTGTTCTTCTTTTTTTATTTTTATTTTTATTTTTTTTTGGTATTAGGGATTGAAACCAGGGGTGTCTTTATCTCTGAACTACACCCTTAGCTGAGGCTGGTCTCCAACCTACTATTCTCCTGTCTTACACTACCAAGTATTGGTATTACAGGCATGTGCCACAATGCCTGGCTTCTCTATGTTATTCTTAACATATTTAATTGTTTAAAAAACCAGAACATTTATCTCATAGTATTTTTTCAACTTCCAAATTTGATTCCATTTTTTCTTCTGGTGTCAATTTATTTGATCCTATTTTTTGTTTCTCCTGTGAACTATGAGGCAGATATAATGTCTTTATTAGATTTAGATTCAACATTACGCAGAATTGATGCTTTGTCAGTGATGTTATGTATTTCCTATTGCATAACAAGGCACACATATAAAAAGAATTGTTTTTTTATTGTTGTGTAAATAGTTTGATCAGTGGATCAGCCTAACAATTTTATTATAAATCATACATTAGTTTTTCTCCTAATAGCTTTCCTATTTTCAATGGTCATTGTATATATGTATTGTTTATTCTAGATTTGCATCTGCTCTGGAATATGTGTACACATAACATGATCATTAAATCCCGTGGACATGTACACATTGCCTCACATCTTTTGTTGGGAAATAAGTTTTGCACTTGTATAAGATATAAGATTTGCAATTGAATGTTTTAAAATTTGTTCTAAATACAACAAGAGACACGGAAAACAGACCTGGACTCTACCTATAAGCTGAATCCAAGCCCAGGTAAGCCCAGATGAACTCTCAGCTAATAAGAGTATGAAAATGAAAGATTATTACTTTAATCCATTATGTTTCTTCTAGACTATTACTATGCTAGTAGTAATAAATTAGTAAATCATGGTGATAAGTGAAAGTCATGATAATGAACAAGATATTCAAAATGTCCATGGACAATGATAAAAGCATTCAGGGCAAGTGAGGCAAATGCATATATATATATATATATATATATATATATATATATATATATATATATTTTGATGAGAATAAATCTCTCCCTCCATAATTTAAGGAGACCAATAAAATATTGCTATCAGGTAACAGATGTGTATGCTCAGGGAAATAATGCACATAAAAAGCTTAGTTTGGGATTCTTTCATTGGAAGATGATTAGCTTTGATGGATGGAAGTCCTTTTGGTGCTGTGGATGGTGCTGTTGATGTTGATTGATAGATTAGAGGTCTCTCACATGAATGGCAGGAGTTACCATAACTTTTGGAAGTATAGGGGAGTTGGAAGTATAGGGTGGTTCAAGATCTCTGCTTGAATAGAATAAAATGCAGAGATAGGGTGTGTTCACCTTCCTGCCTGGGACATTGGCGCTCCTGTTTCTTGGGCCTTCAGAGTCAGATTGAGAATCATATCACTGACTCCTCTTAATTTTAAGGCCTGCAAATGTGGGTTGGAACTATACCACCATTTTTCATGGGCTTTTGGCTTGCTTAGGTAGATTATGGGACTTCTCAGCACTCATAGTCATATGAGTTAATATTTCCTAAAATCTGTGTATCTGTGTATCTATCTACCCATCCATCTATTAATTTTTTTTTTCTGGAGAACTGTGATTAATGCCCCAACTTGAAGTTCTACCTACTGAGGGATTTAATGTCTACATTGTGTGTGTGTGTGTGTGTGTGTGTGTGTGTGTGTGTGTGTGTGTGTGTGAGTGTGTGTTTTACTGGGGATTGAACTCAGGGGCATTCTACTTTCAAGCACACCCCCAGCCTTATTTTACTTTTTTTATTTTGAAACAGGATCTCATTAAGTTGTTGGGGGCATTGTTAAGTTACAAAGGCTGCCTCAAACCAGGGATTCTCCTGTCTCAACCTCTCAAGCACTGGGATTACAAGTGTGTGCCACCATGCCCAGCTATTATCCCCACTACCTTGCAAGCCTAAAGATGCATCAGACTATACTGATGCAGCAGTCCATTTCCACCATGTGCTGGTGAAATGGAAAAATATAAATAAAATTGATTGATTTTTTTCTATTGTTAAAGTAGTGAAGGAGAGCACTCCATGAGGCTCTAGATAAGTATTGAGAGGAAAAGTACTTTTTGACATTAAATTGATAGTGACTTCAGAGGAATTTGGCCTTGTCTTCAGAGAATGTTCAGCAAACAGCAGAAAAATGCACACAAATTTTAGGAAGGAGGATCTGTTGCTGCTTAGTCAGTAAATGAGAGGCTGTTAGAATAATACTGGAGAAAATAATTCTTACAACATAATGACAAATCATTCCATCAAAGAAGAGTTTGGGAAGGTATTGAAATACAGTCACTTCAAATGCTCACTGGGAAAAATCAAGGTATCAATTATAAACAAACATCTAAAGAGGCTGACACGATTTTACAAAGAACTTTATGTATAAGTTCGGATTTGAATTTTTTTGTAAAAAGCCTGCAAGGGATATAATCAAGAAACAGGCATATCTCAAATAATGAACTGGCATTTATAGAAAAATATGAAAACTAACAGAGGATAAGAAAGGTGATATTAGTTATATTCAGAGCAAGAAGAACCAAAAAGCTGTCAGATTATTCCTTGAGATATATGTTGCAAACTAATAATAATGAGACAGGGAAGAAAAATCTTACACTCATGCTGTGCCCTCTTTTTTTTTCCAAGTTAAAGAAAAGATTTAACACTGGAATGGAAAACTTAGCATTTGCTATTGGTAAAAGAAAATTCAAATTAAAAATAAAAGAGGGAATAGCAATTCTATTATTTTTCATATTCTATACTCTATGAATTAAATTCTGATGGAATAATAAAGATGTGGCAGTTTAAAGGCAGAATCATCACCTCAAAAATTGATGGAGACATGTGGGAAAAAGTAGACAAAAGGCAATTCCAAGTTTTGAGACCTCAAAAAAAACATATTCTAAAAACCAGAGACTTTTTATTTGGTTTTGTTTTTTAGAAATGGGCATTGAACCCAGGTGTGCTCTCCCAATGAGCTATACCCCCAGGTCTTTTTATTTTTTTATTTTGAACAGGGCCTTGTGAAGTTACCCAGACTGGTCTCAAACTTATGATCTTCCTGTCTTAGCCTACCAAGTACTATGATTACAAGCATGTTCTACCATGCCCTCCTGAAACCAGAGATCTTCATGCTAATTTTGAACAATTTTCTAGAGTCTATTAATAAAAGAATGGTGGTTGACCACCTATGATGAGGAACTTGTAAAAGATCATTAAATAAATCACACCAATATAGTTCAATTTTCTTTTTTTTTTAATATTGTTATGATGCCATAAATTCAGAGAAGTGCTGTAGTCAGACAGAAAATGTTTCACATGATGTCTTGTTGTGTAAAATGGAGAAATGTATGCAGTATGGTAAATTGAATAAATGAATATAACCAAAGCAACAACAAGGTTCAAGTTCAAGTCATTTTGACAAGTCCTGTGATTTCTCCCTGATTCTTTTCTTGGCCATATCTCTATGAATTGGATGCAAACTTTGAGAAGACCCTTACTAAATTTGGGCAGACATGGAGTTGAAAATAATAGTACATGCTCTGGAAAACAAAATCAGCATTCAAAAAATACATCTGCAGGCGAGAAAGATGGGTCAAATGCAAAAGCTTAGAATAAAATTTGGACAATCATGTATAGATAAAGCAAAATAAATAGATAAATAAAAAATGGAGGGGGAAAAGAAGAACATAAATGACAAGAATGAATCAGATTTCAGTAACATAATAATAATATAATTATGGTAACACAGAAATCTGTCACAAACTAAAACAATAATCTAAAAATGCCAGTCACCTCAAAATTATTTTTTTAAAGATTCACTCGAGCTGGGAATGGTTGTGCCTGCCTGTAATCCCAGTATTTGGGAGACTGATGTGGGAAAATCAGAGGTTCCAGGCCAGGCTCAGCAACTTAACAAGGAGTCCCTGTTTCAAAATAAAAAATAAAAAAGGGCTAGGGTATAGCTTAGAGGTAGAAAACACCAAATTAAAAAAAAATCACTCAAAGATGTCTATCTAATAAACCATGAATACTAATACTTATTTATATCCCTCAACTTGAATTTGTGTTGTCCCTGTGATTCATTTGTCGATAAAGTATAGCCAATGTGACAATGAGATGATTTCTGTGGATCATCAGAAAAAGCCTTGCAGTTTCCCCTTGGATCCCTTGGAATGCTCACTCTTGATAAAGTAAACTGCTGTATAAGGCAGACTAACCTGGCACTACTGTGCAGTGAAGTGTGCAAACTGTCCTCTTTGAGAGAGAGAGATGTCCAGCCAGACCAGGCACCAGCCACGTAAGAGGAGGTGTCTCCAGGTGACTCCAACCTGAGCTGCTGTCTGATTGCAGACATAAGTGAGATCCCCAGCAATAATTGTTATCTGAGGCTTTCAATCCAAGAAACATGATGGTTAATACCAAATTGTATTAGATACTCAATTTTAGGTTAGTTTTCCACACAGCAAGAGATAACTGAACTGATTAAAAACTTGTTTTGCACTTAGATTCCATTAATATAATTATGCTACATAGAACAAGAATGGCAGGGAGAGGAGTTCTTTCCCATTCTACTTGTTTCAGGTAACCAACATTCAGAGTGTAGTGCCTCCTTCTGATAGCTGTGCTTTATTTACAAAGTTTCTTCAAAAACTGTATTTCACAGAAGAAGAGAATGATGGAGAGAAGAACCATGCTCTATAAGAAATGGCTGCCAAATAAGGGTGATTAGCTTGGGAAAAGAATAAACACAGATGAGATATAAATGTACTTCTTGCTTTCCCCAGGACAGCTTCAGTTTATGTCTCTTGTCTAAATGCTCCTCCTATTTATCAGTGAACCAATTCATTATTGCATTACAATAAACCTGAATGAACTAATTTTTCCCACTTGAAACTTCCAGTTTCTATTATGGTATCATCTGGTACCATGTGAGACCTTTGCATTGGAAGTCTAATTTTAACAAGTGGTTTAATTTGAAAAAATAATCATACATAAATTGAATCTTCTCTCAGCTCTTCTAGATACAACACAGGCAATATATTCCTTTCAAACATAGTATGTTGCCTTAGTGTATGAAACTAAGTGTTCTCACACACAGAAACATAAGAGGAGCTTAATCCTTTGAATTCAGGCTGAAATTAGAGAAGCACCAGATGTATACTGCCTGCCTGTAGTGCAGATGTGGTCGTAGTGGTCAGTGAAGCCACTATGTTGTATTCCACAGCACTGATGGAAAATAAAGGTAATCATATGGTTATCTGAGACACATGTAGAAGAAGCATAGAACCTGAGAAATAGTACTGAGAAACTAACACACAGTGAGTTTGAATGTCCCTGATGATGCACTATGTCATTTGTCATGTTGTGAAAATAAATACTTCTCTAGTCTATATTTGAAAACAACTTTTTATTATGAAATAAGCACACTTGGTATCAATAACTTATAAAGTATGTTTAATAAGTTAAGACATAAATGTCTGTTTGAATGTGTTCTAAAACTCGTGTTGAAGTTGTCATTGTGATGGTATTGGTGGGTGGAACCATTAAGAGGTATTTTGGTCATGAGGACTCCACTGTCACAGCCGGTCTGATGCTTTTGTCTTGAGAGTGTTTGCCTCTTCTTGCTCTCTTTCACTCTGCCCTTCTGCCATGTGATGACATACCACAGAGGTCCTCTCTGGATGCCTTCTCCTTATTCATCAACTTCCAAGAGCTGTCAGCCAATAAAATTCTCTTCATTATAAATGATCCAATCTGTGGTGTTTCTGTTATAGTCACATAAAATGGACTAATGCACTAACTTTAAAATGAATACATGTCATGCATAGTTTAACAAAAATTTACTGCTCATCATGGAAGGCGCTAGGCTACCACTATGATATGGAAAACCATACATGTTTAAGAACAACTGACAATTTAAATATTAAAAATTATTTTAAAAGACTGCACACGATTTAATCTGAGTACCTGCAAAGGTAGTGTTTATGTATCACATTGTAAATCATGACTTTTCATGTAGATCAACATATGGTCTTTCAAGTTAATCTTGCTTATTTTTTATTTCACATTATTTTTCATGTGTAAGAAAAATGAAAAAAAGATGATGTCAATTCTGTTGAAAGTTCAAAAATAATTCAATAATGCTGTTTTTAATCAGTAACATCATACTCTTCAAAACTAATTCTAGTAATGATTTGATTTCTATCATCTAGCTTATAAAATCAGAGATTTTGGAAATTAGTTCTATCAAAGATCAACTATCTGGTATTATTATAATGGTATTATAAATTCAGTTAAAATGTCTTGGGAATATCTTATATTGTTTTGAACACAATCATAAATTCAATTAAAATGTGTTAGTAATAAAATTTTTGTGATAATAATAAAAATGTAAATTTGGAAGGAGTTATGGATACATTGATATTATTACAAGAAAACCAAAAACTGGAGAGCACAAAAAAGTCCTCAAAGACTTTGAGTCAGAAATGTATTTGAGACTTTTTGAATACTCATATATTCTCTAATATATTCTGAAACTTTGCAATGTTATATTAATTGAAAAATAATTTGTATTTCAGTTCAAAGAATTTATGTTTTGGCTTCAACATGTAAAGAGATTAGCATTATTACCTCTATCTTTGCAACAAGAATTATCTTAACTAACATAAAATGACCTTTTTTGAGCTTATCAGAAAATTGAGATCTCTTGAAATCGGGAGAGATTGTTGTCTTGGTGCATTTGCTGTAACAAAAATTCTTAAACATGTGGCTTATAAACAACAGAAATCTATGTCTCACATAAGTTGGGAAGACTGAGATAAAGGCACTGGAAGGTTGGTTATGTGTTGAGGACATGCCTCTTGATTTATAGAAGACCATCTTCTCACGGTGTCCTCACATAACAGAAAAGAGAATGGAGCTCTCCAGGGCCTTGTTTTTAAGGATACTAATCCCATTGATGAGAGTTCCATCTTTATGATTTAATTATGTCCCAAAGACCCCACTTCCAAATACAATAAATTTAAAATATTTTAAGTAAATACATTTAAAATATTTTATTGGTTCATTATAATCATATATCATGTTGAAGTTCAGAGTGAGAGCATAGATGCACACAGCACTCATTGTGCCCTCCCCCAGATCCCATCCCACTCCCTCCCCTACCCCACTCACGTAGGATACTGTAATTAGCATTGACAAATTTGTGTATGTACATCATGTCCATTGAAGTTCTTCCCTCTTCAAATGTTCCTCCCCCTCCTCAAGTTAGGTCCCCTTTCTCACTCCACTAAGGGTTATCCTCCTTTGCCTGGGGTTGTTTCTGTGTCTCAATTTCTCCCTATTTTGAGAAGATACAAAATTTCAGTCTATTGCAACTGCAAAATAAACTCACAGTTGTGATCTGATTACTTGGAGTAGAAGATGCTAGAGCAAAAATTGGTAACAACACGTAAATAACAATTTTAGTGAATTTCTGGAGAATTATTGCAGACAATCATGAGGTGCAAAAGTCATGGATCCTGAAGTCTTAGAAGGTCCCTCACATTTCTGTGAGTTTCATCTCCAATAATCCCCTTGCTCTCCAGGGGAAGAGCGAATGATAATTACAGCTCTGAGGGAGGAATGGGAGAACAATCATTTTGACATAATTCCAGAGCCTTCTCCACAACAATGGGATACTCTAAAGGAAAAAAAGAAAGCTTTTTCAAAAGTCTTATCCCACCTGAAGGACAATCAAAACTATTGCAGCAGAAATGAAGAATGTATTTGATTAACTCATCATTTGGTTTGAATGGCTGAAGAAATACTACGAAAGCTTGAAGACAAGATACATCAGTAGAAATTTCCTAAACTGAAATGGAGAGGTGAGAGGGAGCTAGAGCGAGCGAGCGAGCGAGAGAGAGAGAGAGAGAGAGAGAGAGAGAGAAAGAGAGAGAACATGAAGAAAAATCAAAACCCAAACTGGAAGAACAAACCCAAAAATTGTGGTGTAATTTTGAGAGGTGTACCATATTCCCAATTACAGAATTGGTATCCTAGAAGTGAAGGTAAGAGAAACACAGAAAAATAAATATTGAAAGTCATAAAGGCAGAAAAATTTTAAAAATTGACATGCAACACTAAAAATGATAAATATCCCAAACTGTACATTAGAGTATCTTATTTTCTAAGTACATAAATTCAAAGACAAAGTCAGGGTTGAAGGAAGATACCTAATATAATTGAGGGACATGAAAATGATTTTTGTCTAGAACTATGAAAGTAAGAAGAGATTGAAGTAAAATTTTAAAGTATAAAAAATAAAACAAAATAAAACAACCACCTTGAATTCTATATCAGGCAAAAAAATCCTTTGAATTGGATTGATTTTACTCAGATAATAAAATGATTAATTTTACCACTAACAAATCTACCCTGAAATAAATTTTAAAATAGGTTTCCTAGGAAGGAGGAAAATGATATAGCTAAAAAAACTCAGATCTCTATAGAGAAAGAAAAATTAGTGAACAAAAAGTAATTGAAAATAAAATATATTTAAAATGGTTTATACTACTATTTAATATGATGTATAATTTTAAACCAATGGTTTAATAATATACTAGCTGACTGTATTTAATGAATAAGTTAAATTAAATTCAATATTACAAAATACAGGATTCATGATTTTAAGTACTCTGTTATAAGGCATTCCCACTATAACATGAAGCAGTATGGGTTTATTTGATGTGTAATTTGATTAGTTATAAATTAATCCTACAAATTCCAAGGAAACCAATACATTGAAAGTATTAGGAGACAAAATGAAACCATTAAAGTCCAGTTAAACTCAGAGAAAGCAGAAAAAGCATAGGGGTAGAGAAAATAGTTATAAGCTTCAAAATATTGGTGTTTTGTTTTTTTTTTTTTTTTTTTTTTTTTTTTTTTTTTTTTTTTTTTTTTTTTTTTTTTTTTTTTTTTTTTGGTACTGGGATTGAACCCAGGGGCGTTTTTACCTCCAAGCTATATCCCCAGTCCTATTTTTATTCTTTATTTTTGAAACAGGGTCTCACTAAGTTCCGGAAAGCTTCACTAAGTAACTGAGGCTGGCTGCGAACCTAGATCCTCCTGTCTCAGCCTCCCAAATACTGGGATTACAAGCATGCCCAGCACTTCATTAATATTGTAACGGTAAATTTTAAATATCAACTTGACTGGATCATGAATTGCCTGGGTACTTGTGAAAACATTGTCCTTCATATTTCTGTGAGGTTGTTTTTTTTTTTTTTAATTTTTTATTGTAGTAACTCGTGCAATATAGCATACATCTTTGTTAAGTACAAATTGTTAACAACATATTTGCACACAATTCTCATTTACCCCTTCCCCGATTCCCTCCCCATTCCCTCTCCCTCCCTCCCCCTAAGGTTCACTTCAGTGAGTGACCTTGATATGAATGTGTAGGTACATCATGTGCTTTAGGGTGTCCCTCTACCCCATGAATCCACTACAATTAAATCAATTTCTTTGCTTATCGAGGATCTCTCTTTTTCATCTAGAGACCCTCCTATGCCCCATCTTCTCCCTAGCATCCACATATTAGGGAGAACATATACTTCTTAACTCTTTGTGACTGACTAATCTCACTCAACATAATGTTTTCCAGTTGCATCCATTTCCCTGCAAAGAACATGATTTTATTCTTCTTTATGGCTGAGTAAAATTCCATTGTGTACATATCCTATAGTTTTGTAATCCATTCATCTGTGGTTGGACATCTTGGCTGCTTCCATAGTTTGGCTATTGTGAATTGA
>PVLC010005912.1:26006-72984 GCA_004027655.1 Graphiurus murinus | reverse complement strand
TTTTTTTTTTTTTTTTTTTTTTTTTGGTATCAGGGATTGAACTCAGGGGCATTCTATCTCTGAGCTACACCCCCAGTCCTTTAGATTGTTTTATTTTGAAACAGGATCTCACTAAGTTGCTCAGAGCCCCGCTAAGTGGCTGAAGCTGGCTTTGAACCTGTGATCCTCCTGTCTCAGCCTCCCAAGTTAGGATTACAGGCATATGCTACCATGCCCAGCTCTACCACTCAGTCTTACACTGCACTCTGATGGGAAAGACAAGATGCACAGGTGGGCAACAGATGGTTTTTTAACTGAGATGTAGCCCAAGTAATTATAAGACGCGATATCTAGGCCACATTTCCTGTCAAGGCATTCAAGGCATTTCCATATTTTTCTGTATTTCTGATCTCACTGATTTCATCTTTGTACATTCATGTTTTATGACATGTGACATCATCTTTTTTTTTGGTGGTGGTGGTACCAGGGATTGAACAAGGGCATCCTACCTCCGAGTTACACCCCCAGCCCTGTTTTGTATTTTTTGTTTTGAAACAGGGTCTTACTATGTTGCAGAGGGCTGAGGTTGGCCACAAACCTAAAATTCTCCTGTCTCAGCATCCCAAGTACTGGGATTGCAAGCATGTGCCAACATGCCCTGCTACTACATCATCTCTTACCCAAGAAAACCTAATATAAGAAAAGTCACTTTTTTCCAGGAATGGTGGTGCATGCTTGTGATCCCAGTACTTGGGAGTCTGAGACAGAGGAGAATTTCAGGTTACACTATGGTTTCCATACAGATGAGGATACCACGGCTCAGCAAGGACTCACAACTATCTAGATTCAAACCCACGTGTGTCCATGACAATGTTCTTCATATAGCACGCTGACTTTCTGTGTAAATCTGGCCCCTTGCATTTTGCATTTTGTAGGAAAGGAAGTGAGAAGGATGGTGGCTGCTTATGGATTGCACTGCTTCATAATTTTATTGTCAGCATATGTTCAAGCACTGCTTCCTAACAAGCAGTCTTCTGCTTTACTAATCCACTATCCTGCCTCACTGTACTATCTCATGTAAAACTTGATTTTACTGCAAAATGTCATCTTTAAAAATAGCATTCGTCTGGGCATCATGCCTATAATCTCAGTACTTGGGAGGCTGAGATAGAAGGATTGCAGGTTTGAGGCCAGTCTCAGCAATTTAGTGAGACCCTCAGCAACTTAGCAAGACCCTGTTTCAAAATAAAATATAAAAAGGGCTGGGGATGCAGCTCAGAGGTAGAATACCCCTAGGTTCAATCCCTAGAACTACTATTACTACTATTAATAATAATAATAATAATAACACTAATAATAACATACAGACATTTTTAGCACAGTGTCAGATTTACAGAATAATCAAGTAGACAGTACATAGCATTCCAGATACCAGACCCCACTACAACTACAGTTTCCCTGATTATTAGCATCTTACATTCATGTGGTTTTTGCCTTGCTTTATTGATGAGACAATATTAATACATTATTGTTTACCATACTCCATCGTTTACATTAAGGCTTATTCTTTATGTTGCACGTATGCAGGTTTTGACAAGAGCATGATAACATGTACCCACAATTACAGGTTTTTTTTTTTTTTTTTTTTTTTGCGGTACCGGGGATTGAACTCAGGGGCATTCTACCTCCGAGCTATAGCCCCAGCCCTATTTTTTATTCTTTATTTTAAAACCGAGTCTCACTAAGTTGCGGAGTGCCTCACTAGGTAGCTGAGGCTGGCTGTGAACCCGGATCCTCCGGTCTCAGCCTCCCGAATGCTGGGATTACAAGCGTGCACCACCATGCCCGGCTACAATTACAGTTTTATACAGAATAGTTTCACCATCCCCCGTATCCCCATCCCCCATATCCCCTGTGCTTCATTCACCCACTCATCCTTTTTCACCATCCTCCCCCTAATCTCCTGGCAACCATTGATATTTTTACTACCTCTATAATTTTGTCATTTTTGAAAGATCTTAACCATACAGTGGGTACCCATTTGTTTCTTCCAGTTAGCAGTATGCATTTGTTTCCTCCGTGTCTTGATAGCTTGTTTTTATTGCGAAGAATTTCATTTTTCTTTTTTTTTTTTGTGGTACTGGGGATTGAACTCAGGGGCGTTCTACCTCCGAGCTACACCCCCAGGCCTATTTTTTATTCTTTAATTTGAAACCGAGTCTCACTAAGTTGTGGAGTGCCTCACTAGGTAGCTGAGGCTGGCCGCGAACCCGGATCCTCCGGTCTCAGCCTCCCGAATGCTGGGATTACAAGCGTGTGCCACCACGCCCGGCTTAGAATTTCATTTTTCAACAAACGATTTTAGCACCTACAAAATGTCAGGCCTGTGATAAGTGCTGAGGATACAAAGATTAATAGGACACAATTCCTACTCTCAAAGATTCTTACTTTCTACCATTAGGAGAATGATATATAAGCCAAAAAAGAAAAAGAAAAATACAATAATTTCTAGGGATTATAATAGAAGTCTGCAGTACAAAACTACAAAGGAATCAAGGTGGGAAGAATGCCTTTTCACTCCTGGTACAGAAGAGTCAGGAAAGGTTCCTTATAGGGTCTGATATTTGATGTGAGAGGCCAGCAAGAACCAGGACAGACCATGGCAGACAAGCTAATTTTTTTTTTTTTTTTGTGTGTGTGTGTGTGTACTAGGGATTGAACCCAGGGGCATTTTACATCTGAGCTATACCCCTAGCCCTATTTTTTTTTTTTATTCTTTATTTTGAAATAGGGCCTCATTAAGTAGCTAAGGCTGGTGGTGAACCTGCAATCTTCCTGTCTCAGCCTCCCAAGTACTGAAATTACAAGTATGCACCACCATGCCTGGCTAAGCTGAGAATTTTAAGTGGTACAGTAGGACATATTTTAGAAAAACACCATCAGCCAGAAGCTGGTGGACTTGGACACAAATGCAGCAAACTCTCAGATCCTGTCTAGGGCTCGCATTCACAGCTCCTGTGTTAGACATCATTTCATCCTGGAGACCAAAATATCTGTGCAAGAACAACTTAAAGGGGGAAAGAGTTATTTGGGTTCATGGTTTCAAAGGATTCAAGCCATGGTCAGCTGGCTGGAGGTGAGGCAGGACATCATGGTGGGAGGGGGCATGGCAGAGGAGAGTTGCTCAGCTCATGGCATCCAGGAAGCAGAGAGAGAGAGAGAGGAAGAGAGAGAGAGAGAAATGGGTCAAGGAGAAGACAAGCGCTTCCAGGGCACACCCCCAGTGACCTGCTTGCTCCAACTAGGCCGCACCTCCCAATAATCTATTCTGCCATCAATGGAAAGCCCATTGATGAGTTCAGAGCCCTCACAGTCTAGTCATTCCCCAAAGCCCCACGTCTGAGCACATGAGACTCTGGGGAACATACTATATTTACACCGTAGCACCCCCTCTCAAATGTCACCTTCTCAGAGCTTACCCAGAATACCTAGGGAGAAAAAGAGCACCTCATTCCTATCTCATAACCTTTCCTTCTCATGCTACCTTCTTTTTCTCCATAGCAATTATCAGTTTTAATACACTAAATTTGTATTTGTTTATTTACTTACTTGTTTTCATCATCTTTCTCCTCCCACTAGAATGTAGAGTCCTGTGGGCAGGAACTCATGTCCAGCCAACAAGCAACCAGCAATAAGTACTGTGAGTGAATGAATACACAAAGCAATTTTACAGTGCTGGAGATTCTCCCTGTGAGGTGGGGGAAAAACAATAAAAATAGTATCTTAACTCTTCCAGGTAAATGGGACATTCTACCCCTAATTTATGAATTTTCATCAACTGCTTATAAGATGTACACCACTCTAATCCCCTACATTTAAATAATTGTTTTATTTCTCTAAATTATATTGGAAAACAGAAAAAAAAAAGAATCTCCAGAAGTTTCAAAAATGCCAGATAACTTTACCAACTTTCACTTACAGTACTATAACTTAGATAAAATATTTTTCCAATATGAATCCAAGGCCTGTTCTAATAAACATTCCTCATATAAACTAGCAGCATGATACTTACTCAAAATAAGGATGTACTACGTGAAATAATTATCCTGAGGAAGAGCTGAAGATGAGCACATCTAATGACCTTTAGGACTTGTCCTTTATGGATAGATTTGGAGGGTTATAATTGATAAGCATTTAACTAAGAATGCTGCCTTGGAGGAGCAGGTGTGAGGAAGTAACATTCTCTGAGCACAATTATGCTTCAAATAGCACTGCCTCAAAATTCAGCTAAATCCCTGCAGCGATGAAAACAATAAGGAGAAGATGATATTGTTCTGAGGTCACAGCAACTGTTTCTGGCTTTGGACAGACTTTCCCAGGGTACACTTTACCCAGACACAATTTTATGAAAAACTATGGTTGTCTTAGTTCCTTGTCTTCTCCGTTGTTAGATCTTTTTTCCAATCTTTTCCTCTATCTATCCTCAGTCACCCATGCCCTGGGTTCCTTGACATCACTAGTAAACATACCACAGTGTAAAAAATAAAAATCAGATGTGGTGGCAGACACCCATAATCCCAGTACTTGGAAGACTGAGACAAGGACTGCAAGTTCAAGGCCAGCCTCAGAAACTTGGTGAGACTCTCAACAACTTAGTGAGACCCTGCTTCAAAAATAAAAATAAAGAAATAAAATAGGGCTAGGGATGTAGCTCAAGGGTAGAATGCTCCTGGGTTCAATCCTGGGTACCAAAAAAAAAAAAAAAAAAAAAAAAGAAGGAAAGAAACAGTGTCGAGCTCCAAGCTCTCACACTTTTGAGATGCATCTTTTTCCTGGTCCTCCCCCTCTCCACTTACAAAACCAGCCACTATTCAATGGAGCAGAGAGAAGTATAAGATTTTCCATTCCCACCCTCTCATGTACTCATTTCACCTCCAGGCTAGATTCTATGGGTGATCATTGTAATCAATTTGCCTCCTTTGTCCCCCTCTCCCTCTTTTTTTACACTATAGCTATGTAATTAAATCTCAACCCTGGTTAAACTCATCTGCCTATCTCATCTGCCCCTCTGCCATAGAAGCTAAATGTTCCTGAAGAAAATCAACAGCCATGTAGGTTGATTTTTCTCCAAATTCATGACTGCTAATCTTAGATACGCACTCACCAGTGTGCAGGAATCCTACTGCATTTCCCGTTCTTTGAGACAAGTTTCAGATCTCCTTTCTCTTCAGCCCTCTGATGCCCCCTCTCCTGCACACCTCATGAACTCACCTCATTCTTCCCTGGGAAAAGAGGAGCAATCAGATGGGAACTCCTTCAACTTCTCAGCACCAACCTTACTAACTTATCTGCATCTGCACTCACGTTCTCTGCCTTCCTCTTATTACAATGAGAAAAAAAAATGTCCCTGTGCCTAAAAATGCCAGCCTCTCCCCTTACCTTCCTCTCATGTTCAACTAATTCATGCCTGAGATTATCCTGTGACTCCCCTTGCATCATTAGACTCCTGCTGTCTGTTGGATCATCCCAGTAAGCATTAACATATATGCTATCTGGGTTATAAAATCACCTTTGACCTCTGTTACTTTCCAGTTGTTTCCACATTTCTTTAACCCCTACACTTACTTTCTCTTATCCTCTCACCTTTTGTCTTCAACTCATCCCAGTCAAGTTCTTCTCCCTCTAGTCCACTAAAATTATACTTGTAAGGTCACGGTGATGTCTAGGATGTGAAACTAATGGTCGCTTGTCTGTGCTCCTCTGACTTGACCACACGGCACTTTCTCTCCTTCATTCTCTTTAATTCTGTGTCACAGCATTGTCCTGTTTTACTCCCATCTCAATGGACTCTCTTCTCAGCCACTTCTGCTGGCTCCATGCTGGCTCCCACGCTGCTTTATCACCATGGCTTCCTCCTAAGAGCTCCTCCAGCCCCATAAGTCTACTATTTCTGTGCTGTTAGTCCTGTTTTTTGACTCTCTAGCCCTGACCTCTCCCACTGGGCTCCTAAACTTGTCTGGCTCCTTGTCTTCCTTCACTAATAAAGGTCAGCGCCTTTGAACCAACTGTTTCAGCAAAAGTCCTTGAAGTCATTCTTGAGTTACTTCTATCCTTTATATCTCCTACATCACATCACACACACACATTAACCAAGCCAGGTCAGCTCTACCATGAAAATGCATCCTCCCTTTGTTTACTCCTCTTCAGTTGTTCTGCTGCTACCCTTGTCCACCACACATGACTTGTGCTGATGGTACTGCAGCAGCCACAACAAATTCTTCTCGCTTGCCTTCTGGAGCTTGAAAAATTTAGTCTCCATACAACAATCCAAGTGAGTTTTGTACAATGCAAATAAGATCCTGTGTCTCAAAACTTGATAATGGCTTCTTTTTGTACTTAGAATCAATTGCAAACATCATTTTCTTGTCTAAATGGCCTCTTATGATCTATCCCAAACTATCTCTTCAACCTCAACATACTCCTCCACTCTTAATCCTCACTATGATCCAGTCATCCTGGCCAGCCTTCTTTATCTTCTTCAAGCCCACCAAACTCCTTCCCAACTCAGAGCCTTTGAGATTGCTTTTCTTTCTCTCTAGCATCCTCTTCCACCCAGATCTTCCCACAGATGGCTCCTAATCATTCAGGTCTCAGTTCAATATCAAGATATGCTATCCTTAATAACCCAACATAAACCTTCCCTCCAGTTACTATTATCAAACAACTGTTTTATTTTTCTCATAGCATTTACTATCATCTGAGATTATCTTGTAGCTTGAATTTATTGTCTGTTCTCCTTCTAGAAATAAGTTTTGTGATCTTAAATGTTGGCTTACTCACTCTTGCATTCAGCTTTTAAAAGCAGTTCCTACACTAAAGAAAGTACATTTCCAGAGCAAGACCCACGAAGTAGGACTGAAAATTGGCAGACCAAGGGGATCCATGCTAGGTACATCAATGCAGTGCTGTACATCTTTCTGTGATACAGTACCTTTGATGATCAGAATACCCCTTGTGAGTTTTCTGCCATACACTTTCATCGACATGGGTGATCCCAGCATGTGCCTGGAACCACAGCATCAAGAAAATTCCAGAATAAGGAAGAAGCCTCAAAAATGTACCTCATTCACCCACAAAGAGCATGAAGAGTTGGAGGCTGTGTTTAGCCAGACCATGTGCCCCCATAAACATCTCCAGAATAACCTAGCTTTACAACTCAACCTACAGGAGAGCACAGTGAAGATTTGGTTCAGGAATTGAAGGTTCAAATGGAGGAAGCAGCAGCAGCAGCAGCAACAGCAACAATCACTAACGCCACCAAACCAGATCCTTCCATCCAAGAAAAAGAGGCCCACATCACTCAAAACGTCCCCCAACCCTTGTTCTTCTTCTCCCATGGCTTCAAGTTTCTATAGCCTCTTTCTACTTCAGCCCGCAGGCCATTGGGATTGGTTGGGGGGACTCTATCTTCATGGAAAGTCTCACAGGTGACTCTCAAATGCAAGACCCTCCTTTGGAGCACCTGGTGTCCTCAGTACCTGCATTGTACCCTGAGGCCTATGACATAGCCCAGATTATGGAACTACAAAGTTTTCTTGATGAGGGTGAAATATCCAGCTCTTCTTTCGACTGTCTGTATCAGTAGCTCTCACTCACAAGATGCCAGCTTGAAGGACAGAGTTCCTTTGCCAACACCTTTGCTGGTCCAGCTGTTGGACTATCTCCTGGAAAAAATTGGTCCAGTAGCAGCCAACACCTTGCAACCTGCAGTCCAAAAGACTGCCTGGGATGCCAGAATGCCTCCAGAAGTGAAGGTTTTGCATTTTTCTGACCAAAGTATTAATAGTTAGCCCTTTGGAAAAGGGATTTTCTTGCCTCTTAAACATGACAACCTTCTTTCTTTTGTCTGCTTTTTACCCTCCCCCCCCCAAAAAAAAGCAGTTCCTACTAAATAGTAGGTGATTAGAATTATCCACCAAATGAATAAATGTTGTATCTTGGTTGTTATCATACATAGGATATAATACTATATATCAAGATTAGATCATATTGTTCTTTCTACATGAGATTAATACTTGAAACCCTGTGTATGGATCATAAGACTGTACTTCAGAATCTGCAAGTGGATTCACTGCAACAAAAACACATCACTGTAAATTAAAAAAATAATTTACAAGTATATAATTTGAAAAACCATCATTTTATGCAAAATAAAAACGCACAATTATAGCTGCAAATAATCTACAAAGTAATAAAAATTAAGCAATAAGCCTCAATCCTTGATAACCTGGTTGTTTGTTTGTTGCACTGGTGATTAAATCAAGGGGCATTCTACCTCCAAGCTATACAACCCAGCCATTTTTTTTTTTCTTATTTTAGAACAGGGTCTTGCTAAATTGCTGAGGCTGGCCTCAATCCTGAGATCCTCCTGTCTCAGCTTCCCAAGTACTAAGATTACAGACATGCACCACCATAGCTGGTTCTTTGATAATCTCTCTATTATCTCTATCCCAACTGCTATAATTTCTCCAGAACTATAGCAATTTGCAGATAGACTCTAAAACTTAAAAATGTCAGAGTTTTCACAGGAAATAACCCCCAACACTAATAAAACCTCTGCCAAAGGGAAGCTGAAGCAAAATAGAATGTTTTGAAGCAACTATTTTGCTTTAGAGTTTTAGCCTGTGACAAGCCAACTTCAAAGAAATCTTGACCTTATTAGTTCTACCCTGTATTTGTTATATACTTTACTAATAGCATGACCACTTTAACATTCTCTGCAATCAATAGTAAGAAGTATATTGAATTAGTATGACATAACAATATTCTAAATATGAAAGAAAAAAAGGAATTTCTTACAATTTTTCATGGACTAGCTAAGAAATAACTACAAACTACTTTTTATTCTTTTTTTTTATTCAGTGAGGTGGTCTTTTTTTTCTTTTTACTCATTTTTAACTATTATACTCTAGGAAATTATAAACACAAAATAAACTAATAAAATCTAACTTTAAAAATGCAATTTGGTGAAGAAATTATAGAAGTGGAATATTTATTTTTAAAGTTGATATTTATCATAAAGTTTCACAACTTGTGAATGAAGAAAATATAACTGGATTGTATCTTTAAATAGTTAATATTTCAAAGTTTATGTGTATTTCACCACATTTTTAAAAAGCACTATAATATGTAATAGAATGTAAAAAGGATAATAAAACGAAGCTTTTTAAATCATAGGGAAATAATTTCAGCTAAGACCTAAAGTACTTAAATTAATTAATTTTTTGTACCAGGATTATTTTAATAAAATCTATTAATTAAAAACTGTCGTCAAAACTCAAAAATAAGAAACAGCCCTTCGCTATAAAATTTGCATGAAAAATATGTACATTAGTGAAAATTATTTTATCACTATTTTACTTTTTATTTTGAAACAAGGTCTCGTTAGTTTGCCAAGGCTATCCTCAAACATGTGATCATCCTATCTCAGCCTCTCAAGTACTGGGATTACAGATATGTGCCACCACACCCAGCTCAAAGTCAAACATTTGTAAGGTCAGAATAATAGCATTAAAACAAACAGATCAATTATTCCTATATCCAAATATTACTTTCCTAGTAAGAACTAAGAAAGATCTCACCTGCTTTTGCCCTTAAATTACATTCTCAATACAGTAACATGAAATGTATTTCCAAACTGTAAATCTGGTTGTTTTATATCCATACTCTTCTGGTCAGCATTCTTGCAGCACTAATCTGGAAGACTGACCACATAACTTAGAAGAAAGAAGATTTATTTTCTTATGGTTTTGGGTCCAGTCCGTGTGATGCTGGGGATCGTGGATCTTGGGGCTGTTAAGGCTGCATCCACAAGGATCCACCTCCTCCAGCGACAATCATAAGATCTACCCGGCACTACTCAGGTAAATGCATTACAATGGATTTATCCACTACTGGTATTACAAACCTCATGACTCCACTATATCAACCCTGAATATTAATAAGTGAGCTATTTAGGGGACATTTTATATCTAATTATAATGTACTTGACAAGAGTTTTTTTTGTTTGTTTTTGGTTTTTTTTTTTTAATGCAGAATAAAAGCCAGTTGTTTTTGGATTGTAAAGAATGGGAGTAAATGTTCTTTGTTTTCCTTTCCCACATCTACTCCTCATCCATCCTCTATCATCATCACTCCTTTTTTTTTTTTTCTTTTTGGTATTGGTATTGGCATTCTGCATCCAAGTTACACCCCCAGTCCTTTTTATTTTTAAAACAAGTTCTCGCTAAATTGCTGAGGCTGGCCTCAAACTATGGCCCTCCTGTGTTGACCTCCCAAGTTCTGGGATTATCAGTGTGCGCCACGACACCCAGCTCAAAGAATTCTCAAAAACTAAATTATCAAAATAAGTGAAAGGAGCTGAGTATGGTGGCGCATGCTCGTAATCCCAGTACTTGGGAGGCTGAGACCGGAGGATCCGGGTTCACAACCAGTCTCAGCTAGTTAGTGAGGCTCTCCACAACTTAGTGAGACCCTGTTTCAAAATAAAGAATAAAAATAGGGCCAGGGGTATAGCTCAGAGGTAGAATGTCTCTGGGTTCAATCCCTAGTACTAAAAAAAAAAAGTGAAAGGTAGAACTCTGGTTTCATTCAAGACTCCTTAAGCTCCCTCTACCATGCCTCCCTTACCAAAAGAACTAAAAACCATGAACATCCATAGAGAGCAGCCAAAGAAGCAAGAAATCAAGTCCAAGCCGGGCGTGGTGGCGCATGCTTGTAATCCCAGCATTCGGGAGGCTGAGACTGGAGGACCCGGGTTCGTGGCCAGCCTTAGCTACCTAGTGAGGCACTCTGCAACTTAGTGAGACTCGGTTTCAAAATAAAGAATAAAAAATAGGGCTGGGGGTATAGCTCAGAGGTAGAATGCCCCTGAGTTCAATCCCCAGTACCAAAAAAAAAAAGAAAAAGAAATCAAGTCCATTGAAGTGGATTTGAATTTGTGATTTCTTATTCCTCTGGTATCTTCTGTTCTGGATATACAGCTAGAAATCCAGAACTGCACACTGGGTACAACAGAAAAAGTTCCAAAATGAAGCTCCCAGTTTCTAGTCCAAGAAAAAGAAAAGAGGATCTCTACTGGGTGCTTTTGTTTTGTTGTCATTTTTCTCCCTTGGCATTGTGGGCAGACACTGTTATGAAAAATATACAGAAGTGTTTTAGTAAACTAAAAGGTTGGGATGTCCCCGACAAGTCCACATGTCAAAGGCTTAGTCCCCAGTCCCCAGGATGGCACTACTGAGAGGATGTGTAACCTTTGAGAGGTGGGGCCTTATGTGTGGTCCATAGGCCACTGTGGGTGTGCCTATAAGGAAACTATGGATCCTCAGGTTTACAATTGACATCAAATAAACATCAAAAGAAAAATAAATTGGACTTCTTAAAAATTAAAAACTTGTGCCCATCAAAGGACACTATCAAGAAAGTGAAAACACAACCTTCAGAATACAAGATACCATTTCCAATCAAATATTGTTTTTTGTTTGTTTTTTTGTTTTTTGTTTTTTTGTTGTTTTGGTTTTTTTGCGGTACTAGGGATTGAACTCAGGGGCATTCTACCTCCGAGCTATACCCCCAGCCCTATTTTTTATTCTTTATTTTGAAACTGAGTCTCACTAAGTTGCGGAGTGTCTCACTAGGTAGCTGAGGCTGGCCGATAACCCAGATCCTCCAGTCTCAGCCTCTCAAATGCTGGGATTACAAGCGTGCGCCACCACGCCTGGCTCGTCCAATCAAATATTGTATCCAATGAGGATTTAGTATACAGAATATGTGAAGAACAGTTACAACTGAAAAAAAGTAAAAATAAAAACTAATTAAAAAATAGCCGGAAGTGGTGGTGCATACATATAATCCTAGTACTTGGGAAAATGAGACAGAAGAATTGCAGGTTCAAGGACAACCTCAGCAACTTAGTGAGAGAGACCCTCAGCAACTTAGCAAAACCCTGTTTCAAAATAAAAACCCTTGGTTCAATCCCAGTACCACCACCACTACCACCCACCCTGGAAATAGTCAAATGCTGGGTGTGAAGCCAGATGTGGTGGCACAAGCCTGCAATCCCAGTACTTGGGAAGATGAGACAGGAGGATCACAGTTTCGAAGTCAGCTTCAGCAACTTAGTGAGGCTCTCAACAACTTAGTGAGATCCTGTTTCCAAATAAATAGGCTATCTTAAGATAGCTTCTAATCAAAATTAAACATATCTAGCTCAAGGCATATTAAATTACAGGAAAAGAGCAAAAAGCTGGGCTTACCAATTAGATGGAACATACATTTCAAATCCCAACGGAAGGGGTCAATCAGTATTGCTCTTATAAGACTGTAGGATCTGTATGCTGAAAACTATAAAATGGTGATGGAAAAAAATAAAGCCTTCACAAGTAGAATGATACATCAGAAGAGTCAATTTACACAAAGTGTCTGTTAAATTATTCTGTAAGTAGAAAGTTTGCTTTACCAGGCTATGTTAAGAATGTGGGCTAGCCGGGCATGGTGGCGCACGCTTGTAATCCCAGCATTTGGGAGGCTGAGACCAGAGGATCCGGGTTCGTGGCCAGCCTCAGCTACCTAGTGAGGCACTCTGCAACTTAGTGAGACTCGGTTTCAAAATAAAGAATAAAAAATAGGGCTGGGGGTATAGCTCGGAGGTAGAATGCCCCTGAGTTCAATCCCCAGTACCAAAAAAAAAAAAAAAAGAATGTGGGCTATACGTGTAAAACGAAGAAGTGGTGCCATTTGTGATCTGACAATGATTGATATGTCATAAATGTCTATGTAATCCTGTTGTACTCAAGAAACGTATAAATATTCATACTGAAAAATAAAAAAAGAAAGGCAGGAGGTCCCTACTTTGGAGAATTTTATTCTCAGAATTAAGGCATAGGTAAAGTTATGCTGTTAACAACCAACTGTTGAGGTCAATAAAAGCTATAACCTAGAAAAAAAAATTGTTCTGAAGGTTGATTTGTATTTTTAACAGAATTCCAGTCAAAATCTGATCAGGAGTTTTTGGAAATATTGGAAAATCAATACTAAAATTTACCAGAAAAAGAAATAAATAGAAGACTGTAGGCAACTGAAAGAAAAATAGGTTGGAATATTAATACTATTCAACTTTAAGATTATAATCTATATTTCTCAAAAGAAAATGTGCTGTTAGTGAAGGGATAGGCACATAAGTCAATAGAAAAATAAAATCCAAAAAGAGACTCATAAAATATTACCAACTGTCTTTTTACAAAAGTACAAAGGCAATTCAACAGAGTAAAAATGATATTTTAAATGGTTTTGAAATTGTTGAGTATACATATGCAGAAAATTCATCTCAATCTGAACCTCATTGACTCATACAAAAATTAACTCAAAATGGTTCATAATCCTAAATGTAAAACATGAAACTATAAAATTTTTAGAAAAAAAGAAAAATCTTCATGACCTGAAATTTGATAGTTATTAGGTATTACACCAAAAGTGAAATCCATAAAAGAATAAATCAATGGATTTGTCAAAATGGAAGATTTGGGCCGGGTGTGGTGGTACACGCTTGTAATCCCAGTACTTGGGAGGCTAAAACTGTAGGATCCGGGTTTATAGCCAGCCTCAGCTACTTAGTGAGGCTCTCCACAACTTAGTGAGACCCTGTTTCAAAACAAAGAATTAAAAAAATAGGACTTGGGTTGTATATCAGAGGTAGAATGCCCCTAGGTTCCATTCCCAGTGCTGGGGGGGAGGGGGGAAGGAAGATTTGGACTTTGTAAAAGATACTAGTAGCCGGGTGTGGTGGCGCATGCTTGTAATCCCAGCATTCGGGAGGCTGAGACTGGAGGATCCGTGTTCGCGGCCAGCCTCAGCTACCTAGTGAGGCACTCTGCAACTTAGTGAGACTCGGTTTCAAAATAAAGAATAAAAAATAGGGCTGGGGGTATAGCTCGGAGGTAGAATGCCCCTGAGTTCAATCCCCAGTACCGCAAAAAAAAAAAAAAAAAAAATACTAGTAGGAGAATGAAAAGAGAAGCCACAGCCTAGGTGAAAATAGTTGTAAATCACATATTTGACAAAGGACTTGTATGCAGATTTCTAAAGAAACTCAAGAACACAAATAGTCTCAGCCAAATTTGGGCAAAAAAAAAAAATTTCACACTTTACCAAAGCAAATGCATGAAGGCAAATACATGTACACACACACACACAGACACACACACACACACACACACACACAGAGATGTTCAACATCTTTAGGGGGTGGTCCAGGGGAGAGTAGGGGGAAGGGAGAAATAATGAAGGACACACTTCCACTGACCTTACTTACATATGTGAGAATACCAGTGCCAATCTCAATATCACGTATATCATGTATGGGGAAGGGGGGAGTGGGGAGGAAACAAGGGTGGGGAAGCTCGACTAGTGCTGTGTGCATGTATAGATATGTCACTATCACTTTGAACTACATTGTGATGTGAGACTACAATGCATCCATCAAAGTATTAAAAAAGAAAGAAAATGTGAATTGAATCCACAGTGAGACATCACTATGTCTCTCTTATATTGGCTATCAGAAAATAAACACTGAGCCAAGCATTGCAGCACATGCCTGTAATCCCATACTTGAGGAGCTGAGACAGGAAGATCATAGGTTCGCAACCAGCCTCAGCAACATAGTGAGTCCGTCAGCAACTTAGTGAGACTGTTTTTAAATTAGAAACAAAATAGGGCTGGGAGTGGTAGATTGTCCCTGGGCTCAATTCCCGGTACCAAAATAAAAATAATTAACAAACAAACAAACACTGACCATACCAAGCGTTGGCAAGCATGCTGATCAAATGATTGTCGTACATTACTGGTGGCAAGTCAAAATGGTAGTCACTCTGGAAAAGTGGCAATTTCTTTAAAAAGCAAATATACACTTACCTTATGGCCCAGCAATTGAAAACATCTGAGCATTTATCCCAGAGAAGCAAAATCATATGCACACCAAAACCTGCACACAAATGTTTCTAGGGACTGATAGAAAAAAAACTTTAAATTATGTACATGGTTCACATTGTGTTTCTACTGGACAGTGTAGACTCACATATCCAACTATCTACTATAGATCTTCTGGATGTCCCACGAGTGTCTCAAGATCAATTTTGTAAAGTATGCTGATTCCTTCCAAATGTACCTATCTGTTCCTTCAAACCTCTTTACATTTGTTTGTTTTCTTGGTTACTAGCACTACGACATCCACGATCAATCAGAAATTTTCTACTTCTTTAATCACTCTCAAATCTATATGCCATTCTGCATTTTTACTACTATCTCTTTATTTAACCTCTTCTTACTCTAGTACTGCACAGCTCTGTCCAGCTTCCTTGTCTTATCTCTTTTCTCCCCAGTTTCCACCTCCCTCCATCTATTATTCACTCTGATGTTAAGATACTTCCATTATAATTCAAATTTTATTATGTTACTCTCAAGCACACATATGTGTGTGTGTGTGTGTGTGTGTGTGTGTGTGTGTGTGTGTGTCTTACTGGGAATTGAACCCAGGGGTGTCCTACCCCTGAGCTACACTCCCAACTCTTTTATTTATTTATTTTTATTTTGAACAGAGTCTCACTAAGTTGCTGAGACCCTCACTAAACTTCTGCGGCTGGCCTTGAATCTGAGATTCTTCTGTCTCAGTCTCCCAAGTACTGGGATTACAGTGTACACCGCCACACCTGGCTCCAACTCAAATTTTTTAGTAGCTTCTTTGAAACTTTAAGAACAAGATTCAGATTCCATGGTTGGACTAGCCTCTGATCTTGTTCCTTGCCTTTGAGCCTTCAGACGGCTTTTTACCTTGTCTGAACTGTAATTCCCTGATTTCATCATTTTAGCTCACTTATTAGATATCTCAAATTTTATCTCCCAAGGAAATTGTCTACAACTGCCCCTCCCCAAACACCCTCCATATATCTTCTTTTGTCTGCACTTGAACCACCTGCCCTTTACTTCATTTACCTATATGTTCTAGATTCTCTGAAATCAAAGTCATTCTTGTAACTATATACCCCAAACCTGATACTTAGGAGATAGTCAAGAACTGTTAACAGAATTCATGAGCCAACCTACCTTCCTTCCTTCCTTCCTTCCTTCCTTCCTTCCTTCCTTCCTTCCTTCCTTCCTTCCTTCCTTCTTCAGATAATATAATCCATAGACTGTTATAATTACCAAGCATGTGAAAAATAATTGTATAAAACAATGTAATAAGTACTAAAAGAAGAAAGAATGGTACTTCTATAGAACTTTTGTGCATTTTCCATGTAAATTTAAGAATTGAATTTCCCTTCTATGAAGAATATTCAACATAATTTCCTACAAGAGGAAACCAAGGTAAGTTCATATCAGATATTCCTCACCAGCTTTTGTTATAAGTGTATGGGAACAAGAGTTATTTTCTTTCTTTCCTTCTCTCTCTTCCTTTTCAAAAGCAGAGTCAGTAAAGGAAATTATTTTAAATGTGATATTAATTTTAAGAGTAATATTAGTTCTAAATATTTTTTCAGTATTCCTGCATTACTCTCACATATGTCATTACTGCTAAGCTTAGAGGAAAATCTCTAAGAGCCCATTTTACAATTTTATATCTTCATTCATTTTAACATTGAAGGTCACTCATAATCTTGCTGTGTTCTTACTTGATTTGCAACATGTTCTTTTGCATAAACAGGTGTCTAAACATAGATTCAAAGACCCCATGTTTAAAATTGAAAATGACCCTTTAATGTGGGCATTGTGATAGTTAATCCACACACACCCTCCAAAAAAAAAACCCCCAAAATGTAAGAGATATAAACTACTGTACCCACTGAACAGGAAATAAAAATGGAGCCCAGACAGCTTATTGCAGCAAGAGCTTACTAGTAGTAATGGCAAGCCAACATTCAAACCTGTCACAGAATTCCAACTCCAATGTTTTCTCACAGGCTCTCTGTTTTCCACATTATCAATATATCTGATCATTGACTGTTAGCTAATGTATTTGCACCATTGCAAATCTGTTACCATCACAAACAAAACAACTCAAAGAACATGTCTTGTTGGCAACTAACCTAAATTTTGTTCCACATATAAATACTATTAAACTCTCCTTCAATATAAGGAAAGAACCATTTTTCATGACCCAGCTGAGTATATTTACATTATATTTACATTTATCTTGACATGTCTCTTACATCCATTTGATATAATTTTTATACTTAAAAATGTATGATAAAAATATAAATGATTGAAGTATAAATATCACATGAATAATTATCTTTTGACCTATAAGGAGGCGACTTCACCACATCATAAACATAATAGAAGGAAAAAGTCTACTTTTTGTTAACATTGAAATTTATATAGTAATTGAAAGGTTGTTTTTTTTTTTTTTATAGCCTGTCAGCATTGATTCTGAACTATGAGTCACAACTGAAATCTTTGTGATAAATAAACAGAGGAAACACTGTCTAAACTGAAAAAGGACAGAGGAATAGAAAGGAAAGTGGGATGAAAAATTGACATATTAGATCAAACAGGAAAAAAGTATATTTTATCCCATATTTTGAATAGCTATAACTTTGTGATCTTTTTGTTTCTTTTATTTCTTCCCAGCATTCAATCCATTTTCAATACAAATTATCGTATTATTTTGCAGAAACACTTTGTGTCCCTTGGTGGATTTATTCAGCTAGTTAAGGTTTTTTTTTTTTTTTTAAGAGTAACTGAAAGCAATATTGCAAGAAATAATTTCCAAACTGAAATACACTTGAAAGCTGATTCCTCCAAAAATGATTTGGCTCTATAAAAAAAGAAGCAATCCATCAGCTCCACAGATTCAGACATGGGCCTGCTAGGATTTCTTTTTCATAGGAAATTACTCCTATGACTGATACTTGTTAACCCTAGAGGGGGAAAAACTCCAGTGGCAAGGCCTAATCAGAGACTGAAACAGAACGTTCTGTTGTCTGAAACCATCATCTCTGTGTAGGAGTTGAAAGACAAATTAAATGTGCTAGAATCAAGTGGAATATTCATTTCCCCTTTTCCTTCACCAGGCTAACTCACTTTAACTGAATTACTACTAAGTGTCACAGCCTGATAATGAAACAGATAATCCCATATTTCTCTTCATGTCCATGGTGGGAGACTGCTCATAAAAATGTAGCTGTCCCACTACCCCTGCCTACCACACTCACTGCTCCCAACCATCACCATTCCTTCCAACCATCCCGTGCCTGTGAGGATCATGGCAGACCGAACCCTGTCATGCTCCTTCCTCTGTGGCTGGTTCCTTAAGACCTGTTATCATCACCATGCTCCTCCAGAGACTCTGGTAGCTGGGTGGAGACAACGTGAGAATATTGGTATGTTCCTATGGGTGTATGATAGCCAAGTAGCAAGTTATATCTTTCCGTTGAAAATGCAAAGACCCAGTCAGGTATGGTGGTTCACAAACGTAATCCCAGTTCTTAGGAGGCTGAGACAGAAGAATCACAGTTCGAGACCAGCCTCAGCAACTTAATAAGACCCTTAGCAATTTAGCAAGACCCTGTTTCAAAAAATAAGAAGGGCTGGTGGGGGTGTAGCTCAAAGGTAGAATATCCTGGGTTCAATCCCCAGTACCAAGAAAGAAAAGGAAGAGACCCAAAACATTCCTGAAAGCTAAGCCTCTTTTTTTTTTTTTTCCTTCCTGATTTCCCAGATTTACTAAACATGTCAGTAGGAATTTTGAATTCTATAAATCCTTTTCCTCAGTTTTCAATGGGAAGTGCTTTTTGTGTAATACAACAGTGAAACAAAATCAACACTTCTGAAAATAAATTTAAATTATATCTAGTGTTTTTTCTGTAATTAGAAGAAATGGTGCATTTAATTTTTTTTTTTTTTTTTTTTTTTTTTTAGTACTGGGGATTGAACTCAGGGGCATTCTACCTCTGAGCTATATCCCCAGCCCTATTTTTTATTCCTTATTTTGAAACAGGTTCTCACTAAGTTTCAGAGTGCCTCACTAGGTAGCTGAGGCTGGCCTCGAACCCGGATCCTCCCATCTCAGCCTCACAAATGCTAGAATTACAAGCATGTGCCACCATGCCCGGCTCTGGTGCATTTAGTTATCATGTAGCAGTTCAGCATGGGCTCTGGAGCCAGCCTGCCTGAGTTCAAAACCAGACCTGCCTCCAACCATTTGCAGTAAGACATGGAGCAAATTACTTAAACTACCAATTCTATTTCCTCATTCTGTAAAACAGAGATCATCATTTTCATTTTCACTGCTCCCTAAAACACATAAGAATTCTCTTTCATGGAGTTAGATCTCAACAAGTGTTACTTGTTAAAATTAGTAAAAGTGTAAAATTTGAATAATCTTCCAACATAATACACCACATAAACAGACTCAAAGACAAAAATCACATGATCATCTCAATTGATGCTGAAAAAGTATTTGACAAGATCCAACACCCATTAATGATAAAAGCACTGCAGAGAATTGGAATAGAAGGAACATACCCCAAAATCATAGGGGCAATATACAATAGACCCACAGCCAATATCATATTAAATGGAGAAAAACTGGAAGAGTTCCCACTAAAAAAAGGAACAAGACAAGGATGTCCATTATCACCTCTTCGGTTCAACATAGTACTTGAGACTCTAGCCAGAACAATAAGACAAGAGAAAGAAATCAAAGTAAAAATAGGGAAAGAAGAACTAAAACTATCCCTTTTTGCAGATGATATTATATTATACTTAGAAAACCCAACAAACTCAACCAAAAAACTTATAGAACTGATCAACAAATTCAGCAAAGTGTCTGGATACAAAATCAATCTTCAAAAATCAGAAGCTTTCCTCTATGCCAACCATAAATCCACTGAAAAAGAAATCTGGAAAACAATTCCACTCACAATAGCACCCCCCAAAAATAAAATACTTAGGGATAAACCTAACCAAAGAGGTAAAAGACCTCTATAAGGAAAACTACAAAAAGCTGAAAAAAGAAATCGACAAAGACCTTAGAAGATGGAAAAATCTACCATGCTCTTGGATAGGCAGAATAAATATCAAAATGGCCATCCTCCCAAAAGTAATCTACAAATTCAATGCAATACCCACGAAATTACCAAGGTCACTCCTCACAGACATAGAAAAATCAGTCCTTAAATTCATTTGGAACAACAAAAAGCCTAGGATAGCCAAAGTAGTTCTTAGTAACAAGAACCATGCAGGAAGCCAGGCGTGGTGGCACACGCTTGTAATCCCAGCATTTGGGAGGCTGAGATGGGAGGATCCGGGTTCGAGGCCAGCCTCAGCTACCTAGTGAGGCACTCCACAACTTAGTGAGACCCTGTTTCAAAATAAAAGAATAAAAAATAGGGCTGGGGGTGTAGCTCAGAGGTAGAATGCCCCTGAGTTCAATCCCCAGTTTCACACACACACAAAAAAGAACCATGCAGGAGATATCACAATACCTGACTTCAAACTTTACTACAAAGCCACAGTAATAAAAACAGCATGGTATTGGCACAAAAACAGACACACAGACCAATGGAGTAGAATAGAAGATTCAGAAACAGACCCACGTGCTTACAGTCAACTGATTTTTGACAAAGGAGCCAAAAACATACACTGGAAAAAAGATAGTCTCTTTAACAAATGGTGGTGGCAAAACTGGTTAACCATATGCAGGAAAATGGAAATAAATCCCACTTTCTCACCCTGCACAAGAGTCAACTCAAGATGGCTCAAAGACCTCGAAGTCAGGCCAGAGACCTTGCAGCTACTTGAAGAGGGCATAGGACCAACACTTCAACACATAAGCACAGGTAAAAACTTTCTCAACAAGACCCCAAAAGCACAAGCAACTCAAAAGAAGATCAATACATGGGATTGCATTAAACTGAAGAGCTTCTGTGCAGCAAAGGAAACTATCAAGAACCTCAACAGAGAGCCTACAGAGTGGGAGAAAATTTTTGCCAGCTACTCTTCTGATAGAGGACTAATATCTAGGATATACAGAGAACTCAAGAAACTCACAGCTAAGAAAACAAATAACCCAATCAAAAAATGGGAAAAGGAACTAAATAGACACTTCACAAAAGAAGAAATACAAACGGCCAATAAATGTATGAGGAAATGTTCAACATCATTAGCAATCAGAGAGATCCAAATCAAAACTACGTTGAGATTTCACCTAACTCCAATCAGAATGGCAATCATCAAGAACACAAACAACAACAAATGCTGGCGAGGGTGTGAAGAAGTGGGAACCCTAATACATTGTTGGTGGGATTGCAAATTAGCGCAACCACTTTGGAAAACAATATAGAGGATCCTCAGACGAATGGGAATGAACCTACCATATGATCCAGCAATACCATTTCTGGGTATGCGGCGTTACCTTAACCAGTTTGCGCTTGGAGCAAGGCTCAGCCTGCTAAATAAGGAACGTGTGACATTTCTCACTTTACATTATTTTATTCTGGAAATTTGGGCTTTGCTTCCACATTAAAAAAGGTTTTTTAAGAGGCTCAGGATGCTGTCATCAGGAGAACAAAGGCCTAGGCCTGGCTCAGAGGTATCCATTAACTCTACAAATACCGGCAGCTGAGTCAAGAGAATTTAGGTTTCTTATCATAAGACAGAAGGAAGCTTTTAGACAAGAAAGCTTGCTAAACTTTCCACTTAAAAACTTATTAACTAGCTACCTTTAGCTGCCTGAGCAAATAGGAAAGATTTATCTAATGAATAGTTCCTCTTCGCTTTTAACCTTTACCCCCTGCTCCTCCTTTGCTTCGCCTGCTCTCTACTAAAAGAATAATTCATTTACACTTTTGTATTTTTTCCGCTGCTCCCCTAATCTTAGCAAACACTATAGGAAATAGCCTTTCTAGTTAAAGATGTACCCACTTAACTCCAGGAAAAACAAGGCTGTAAAAATTATTTTTGTATACCTTGTTGTAATGAGCATAAATATCACTCATGAGATGAATTAAAACAGATGCGTCTTAACATACACGGTGTGTAAGTGTACTCTCACTCGCTCTTGACTTCGTCTCGATCCCCACCTAACGAGGGACCCCCCCAGGCTCTACTGCTTCTTTGAGGGCTGGCCCCCAGCAGGGGTATCTACCCAAAAGAATGGAAACCAAACTATCAGACCAGCGCATGTGTATCTATGTCTATTCTGCACAGTTCACAGTAGCCAAACTATGGAACCAGCCAAGATGTCCATCAACAGATGAATGGATTACAAAACTATGGGATATGTACACAATGGAATTTTACTCAGCCATAAAGTAGAACAAAATCATGTTATTTTCAGGGAAATGGATGGAAATGGAAAACATTATGTTAAGTGAGATTAGTCAGTCACAAAAAGTTAAAAATCGAATGCTCTCCCTAATATGTGGAAGCTAGGGAGAAAATGGGACATAAGAGGGACTCCAGGTGAAGAAGGAGAATCCTTAGGTGAACAAAGAATTTGACTTAACAGAAGGTGATGGGGGGAAGGGAGACACCCTATGATCATGATTTACTTTCATGAACACATCAAAGTCAATCACTAAACTGACCTTGAGAGGGAGGGAGGAGGAGGGAGTGGGGCGGGAATTGGGGAAGGGTTAAATGAGAAATGTGTGCATGTATGTCTTTACCTATAATACTAGCTTGTACCTAACAAAGATGTGTGATTACAATATACCAATTTAAAAAAAAGAGAGAGAAAGATAAAAAAAAAAAAAAAAGATTGTTCAAGCTACACTAGGAGATTTTTGATCTACGTAATGCAGAGCCCATTTCTATTAATGTGGCAGAAACAGCTAAGACATTTGTAGATCGGTTTCAATCCCTGGTGCCTACTTGGCCCTCGATTACCTCTTTGCTGGGAGGAGTTATCGGATTAGCAGCAATAGTCATCCTACCACTCATTGTACGCCTTGTGATCAATACCTTTGTAGTATACGAGCAGATTTACATGGAATAAAACTGCAAGCACTGCCTTGCACAGGGCCTGGTAGTCAAAGATGGGTTCAATTTTCTCAGGACAATATCAACCTAAGACAGGGCTCATTGAATGACTCATCAAGACCCCATGACAGGTAAGATTATGCACCTGGTAGGAAATGACCTAAGACAGGCACAGTCCTTTGTGCATTTTAAAATAAAAACGGGGGAGTTGTGGGAGCCCAGTTGAGCCCTTTCCCTCCTGGCAGTTGCTATCTGCATATATGAGTAATTATACTCATGATTCTTCTGCTATGGCTACTTTGGCATCTCGAAGTCTGGAGATTGCTCCTAGGATGCGTAGATGAAAGACCCTCCTACTTCTTAGAAAGTAAATATATGACTCTAAAGGGTTATGGTTTTATGACTCTAGAAAGTTTTATACGTGGAAAACGAAGAAGTGGTGCTAATTGTGCTCTGACAATGATTGCTATGTCATAAATGTATATGTAACCCTGTTGTACTCAAGAAATGTATAAAAAAATCCATGCTAAATAATAAAAAAAAGAAAAATCTTCCAACATATTATACTCTGTGTGTGTGTGTGTGTGTGTGTGTGTGTGTGTGTGTGTGTGTTCCTGGAGATTGAACCCATGGCCATCACAGGTAAACGCTCTATCACTGAGCAACATCTCCCGCTCCCCACCCCCACCCCCACCCCATCTTATTTATTTATCTGTTTATTTATTTATTTATTTATTTAGGAACAGGGTCTTGCTAAGTTGCCAAAGCTGACTCGAACTTGCAATCCCCCTGTTTCAGCCTCCCCAGTAGCCTAGATGACAAGTGTACACTATAGTGCCCAGCCAATATTATTCTTTAGTTTGTAGGTACTGTGAAGACATAATATAGATTCTTAAACAACATTAAAAAAAAAAAAAAAAGCTTATCTTAGGGTTCAAATAAGTTTCCAAATTGGTTTTATTGATTTTTTTTTCCAGACTTTCATATAGTACTCCTCAGCTCTGTTGTCACAGAGCTGTTATGAAAGAATGACGCTCAAATTAAAGACAAAAGGCTTCCTCTAGAATCATCAGCATCAATATTATACAAGCTAACAGGCAAGACCTCCATGTTAACTAAGGATGCTGTTACCCTTGTGTCCCTCAATTAGTGGTATCTCCCTTGGGATGAATGTACTGTTTGGAAAAGCAAACAACAGGCAGCTATGATACTTTTTAAAAGAATTCCTCTTTAGGTCCTTCTCTTCCTGTCATCACTTTTATCTTTGTTTTCAGCTTAGAGAACAGACTAATAGCCTACTTCTACTTACCTAAGTGACTTGGAAACTAGTATGTCTGAGGACTCTTTGCAACTATTAGGACATGTGCTAATGTAACAGTTGTCTTTTTCTCCTTTTTATGCTTCTATAATTTCTCCTTCTTCTTTTGCTTAGAGTGCTTGAAAAGCATTCTACTACATAAAGTAAATATTTGTCCTAATATTTAAATTTAAGATAAGATTCTATAAAATAAAAGTATTATAGACTTTTTTCTTATATTTATGCTGAATTGAGCTTAGTGTTTTTTTTATCTCTGCTTAAAATTAAAATAGTTAGTGAAATCAGGTTCTTCCTAAGCCATACCATGTTCGTGGCATAATGTAATGCTCAGAATCTATCTTTTCAATTGCCTATTATTTAGGTTCAGTCTTCTTCATGAAACAAGCAGCGAGTGATAATCATTGTTCTTTTTTAATACTGGTGAAATCGACATTTTCTCATCTTACCTCCTGAATACAACACTGATTAGACTTCTGAAAGATATTTGCTTACAAACATAAATGAATTCATTTTCCTCTCAATCATAACCCAGGTCTTCCTGGGAAACATGCACTTTATTTTCTCCAACTGCTCCTATTCTTTATTCTTTATTCAACATTTCAGAGAGAACTCGCTTTGATAGTATAATGTCTGTCTGGAAATGGCTGGTTATAGAAAGAAAAAAAAAAAAAGAACACACAGAACTCCCAATCAGAGACTTTTGTGAAACAGAATTCAAAGTTGCTTAGTTGCTGGCTGACTTGAGGGATGTTTCATACTAATTCTCTGTTCCTACATAGAGTTTATTTTTATGCATAAGCTATTGAAATAAAATAACTGAAGATGAAGGGTAATCATCTAAGACGAATCTTTCCTTCTAGTCCACTGGCCCACAAGGTGTCAGGACCAGGGCTAATCTTGAAGGTTCCTATGGCCGATGGAGCTAGCTGGTATCATGTTTTATATTCTCACTGACTTGCTCACTTCATGTAGGCCTCTCACTTCTCTCTTCCACAGTGATTCACAAAATTTTCAAGGCTTTCTCTGAGACCCGAAACAATCTTTTTCCCCTGAAGGACTATCCTTACAGAAACATATACCAGGATATACCAGGAGTTTAAGTTCCTTTATAAGCAGTTCTCTAACATGTGTACTCTTCTTTTTTGTTGTTATTTTAAGTGAGTTATCCAATGCAATACTCAAATTTTTTTGGTACTGGAGATTGAACCCAGGGGCATTCTACCTCCAAGCTACACCCCCAGTCCTATTTTTTATTCTTTATTTTGAAACAGGGTCTCACTAAGTTGGGGAGGGCCTCACTAAGTAGCTGAGGCTGGCCAAGAACCTGGATCCTCCTGTCTCAGCCTCCCAAGTACTGGGATTTATTTATTTATTTACTAACTTACTTATTTTTTTTATTTTGTAGTACTGGAGATTGAACCCAAGAGTATTCTGACATTCTACCTCCAAACTACACAACCAGCCCTATTTTTTATTCTTTATTGTGAAAAAGGATCTCACTAAGTTGTGGAGGGCCTCACTAAGTAGCTGAGGCTGACTTCGAACCTGCAATCCTCCTGTCTCAGTCTTCCAAGTACTGGGATTACAAGCATGTGCCACCACACCCAGCTTTTTTATTTTTTGTTTCATAAGAAAATTGTACTGAGCCGGGCGTGGTGACGCATGCTTGTAATCCCACCATTTGGGAGGCTGAGACCAGAGGTTCTCGGCAAGCCTCAGCTACCTAGTGAGGCACTCTGCAACTTAGTGAGACTTGGTTTCAAAATAAAGAATAAAGAGCCGGGCGTGATGGCGCACGCTTGTAATCCCAGCATTCGGGAGGCTGAGACCAGAGGATCCGGGTTCGCGGCCAGCCTCAGCTACCTAGTGAGACACTCCGCAACTTAGTGAGACTCGGTTTCAAAATAAAGAATAAAAAATAGGGCTGGGAGGTAGAATGCCCCTGAGTTCAATCCCCAGTACTGCAAAAAAAAAGAAAATTGTACGATGATTTTCTAATTGTACTTAGATTTAATCAAGTGTTCCCTTGACTTTATATAGAGATTATTATGCTTTGTGCATTACATCTTTTCCTCACCCACTCACATTTACATTATTTTCATTGCATTTCCTTTAAGTTACACAGATTGATCCCTTTCTGAAATAAAGTATGGTGTGAATCAAATAATTAAAAGACATTCTAAAATAATCCCATTCTCATATGGAAAGAATAAAATTATGAACTGCAGGACAATAACATGATAAAGTTATGAAAGATAGAACAATATATTTTATAAAAATTCAACACCTTTTTGGTAGAATTTATGTGTGTATTTTATAAGCTGAAGTACTTTCCTTTAAGAAGTTCTTAACTAAGCCGGGCGTGGTGGCGCACGCTTGTAATCCCAGCATTCAGGAGGCTGAGACCGGAGGATCCGGGTTCGAGGCCAGCCTCAGCCACCTAGTGAGGCACTCCACAACTTAGTGAGACCCGGTTTCAAAATAAAGAATAAAAAATAGGGCTGGGGGTATAGCTCGGAGGTAGAATGCCCCTGAGTTCAATCCCCAATACCGCAAAAAAAAAAAGTTCTTAATTTGCCCAGATTCCATCTCTGCAATGACAACCTTCACCCAAAACCCAGTGCCAGGACAGGGAAACTCAGCCCACTACTAAACGCCTGTGAAGTCCAGCTCCCAGCATCCTCAGTCTGACCATGAGTTACAGCCACTCTATTTCTGAATTCTGACATGGCAGGCAGACAGGAAACCTGCCCTTTGGAGCACTGCTTCTCCCCCTCTACGGAAGACAGCAGTCTCCACCAAATGACCTTTTGCTCTGAGACACAGCTCAAGATGAACCCAGAGATCCTCAAGACAAGCAGCAGTCACGCCCTTTTGTGCTAACAATAGCATTTGGCCAACAATTTGAGGCATATATTGAGCAGAAGTTAAAGAAAGAAAATGTTACAAGTTATCAAAACTTAGGAGCACATAAAATGTCTCATGGGGAGATTTTCAAATTTGCATTTCTATAAATGAAAACTTGTGACTGAGTATCAGTATCTTTCTAAAACAAAAACACATAAACCATATACCAGTCTTAGGATATAATTTATTTCTTACACCATCTAAAGATTGATTAAATCTTCCTTGACAATACTAGTTTTGAAAATAATAATAAGTCTGTAAAGAAATATGCTTTTCTTCAGCCGGGCGTGGTGGCACATGCTTGTAATCCCAGCATTCGGGAGGCTGAGACCGGAGGATCCGGATTCGAGGTCAGCCTCAGCTACCTAGTGAGGCACTCCGCAACTTAGTGAGACTCGGTTTCAAAATAAAGAATAAAAAAAAATAGGGCTGGGGGTGTAGCTCAGAGGTAGAATGCCCCTGAGTTCAATCCCCAGTACCGAAAAAAAAAAAAAGAAATATGCTTTTCTTCCCCTAACCAGTAGTCATGATGTTGTTTTATGCCAAAAAAAATTAAGAAAAGTAAATAACTACAAAAAAATAATAATTCAAAATAAATTGATCAAACTGTGTGATCCAGAAAGGCTTTTATTTTTGAGATTATTCTCTGAGAAAGCACAGTAATCTTTTCAATTAATAACTATTTTATTTGACCAGTCTTAATTTGAAGATATAAATTAGGCCGAGCATAGGGGATGCCACAACACCTGTAATCCCAGTACTTGGGAGGCTGAAACAGGAGGCTCACACGTTCCAGGCCTGCTTCAGCAACTTAGTGAAGCCCTCAGCAACTTAACTGAGATCCTGTTTCAAAATAAAAGAATAAAATAGGGCTGGGGGTATCACTTGGTGGTAGAAAGCTCCTAAGTTCAATCCACAGTAACACACACACACACACACACACACACACACACACACACACACACAGATATAAATTAGTCAGCTTGTCCCAGAAAAAAGCTGAGTTGGGTTTTTTTCATGTTTTTTCCTTTTATAATTAACATATTGACAACAGATGTTTGCTTGCTGCCATTAAGAAAAAGGCAGTCCATGTTTTAGCAACATCTTATATCAGACTTATTTTCTACAGTGTAAAAGAACTTTGAAACAACTGTCAACAATCACCTTAAACCAGTGAAACATGGATTCCTGACACCTGAAACTTCCCTTGCTTATAAAATCACAATCTTCAAAAGTAATGCCTATTAGATCACCTGTCTCTAACCGCCATCACTAAAGACGATAAGCTAGATTCTCCACTCAAAGAGTTCTTTTCTTCTTTTGAGTCTTACAGAATGAAAATCTGACCCACTATGTAAATACTCACTAGCATATCTTTTTAAATGTACATTGGATTTAATACGGTTGTGCATTGAGTTTTCTTTTCTTTGTCTCTTTCTGTCTCTCTCTGTTTTTCTTTATCATGTCCAATGGAGATCTCTGAGAAGAGTAACTTAGCCCTTACAACACTGCCATTTTCCAGGATGCCTGCCAAGTGAGTACTCAGGAGGATGGCCTGGGCGCGGAGGAGTGCCTTATCCTCTATCTGGGGACCAGACACAATCCAGGAGGCTCCCAGGAGGATCGCTCTGTTATCTGATAGCACTTTTCCATTTCTGACTAAATAGATGTCTGTAGTTTCCAAGGGGTTAATGTTTCAAGTTACACCGACAAATATGCTTCTTTAGCTGCTTCCTTGAACTGAGTATGTCATATTTCTATTATTTTTAGGTTCTTATTCAGAAATGTTGACTTTATCATAGATGTCTCAAATTAGAAAAAAAAAAATGCAGATTTTCAGCCCTTCATTGAATCCAATTAACAACTTCCAATGCTGCTCCATCTGGGCTTGTAAAAAAAAAAAAAAACAAAAAAAAAAAAACAGTGGTTTGGAATTTATCATATTCATAGGGTTTTTTTTGTCTTGTATTTTTGTTTTGCTATACTGCCACTGAATTCATAGACATCATTTTTAAATAACATATAGCCTTTCTCCATTTTATTGATTTAACTTTTCCCCTGGTTTAGGTTCATTTTTAAAAGTAATTTACACAGCTCTCACTATATTTTATGACATCAATAAGATACTACATGATCATCACAGTGACATTATCATTTAGGCAACATTTACAAATATCACTGTAATAACTTAGAGAATTCTGTCTCAATACTGTCCCCAGGGCCTCATTCCTAGAGATCTTGACTCAAGACATCTAGGTTGGGGCCCCAGTACCAGTATAGTTTTAGAAAACTTTAAAAATAATTCTTGTAAATGCCCCGGGTAATTCAAATGGGCAGCCAGGGTTAAGAACCTCTGACAGTTCCCAGAGAGGAGCTTAGATGCCTTTCTTGAGGTTAGTGATTTCAAAAGATGGAGTGAACTGCAACAGTGAAGCTTTCTAAGTTGTCAAAAACATATCCTATTATAAGATTTAATGATGAGCTTTAGAGAGAATTTTAAAACATATCCCTACCACTTTAAGTATATGCTTCCTATTACCAGTGCAGGATCGAGCCAATACCTATGTAACTTGCATTTCTCCTTTCTTTTATTCCCTGTATTTTGGGAATGTCACAGCCCATTAGTAATTAAACCAACAGGAAGGGAAGAAAGGAGACAATAAAGGGGGAAAGGAGAAGGAAACTAACACGGGCTGGGTGAGGCCCACCAGGAGTCAGCACTGTGGTTTCTTTTAATCTCTTCTACCACAGTGAGGTATTTGATTTAATTTTATTCTATGTTTTGTTTTGTTTTGAGATTTATCTTTAAAGAGAAATGTAGCTTTCACTCATTCATTTTATTTTTTATGCTTTTATTGGTACATGGTAGTCATACATCATAGTGAGGTTGGATGTGACTCAAACATGCACGCACAAATCACTTGATATGTTTCCTTCCGCATCCCACCCTGCTCCCACTCCCACCTTCGCGTACATGTTGGTGAGGTTGGTAGTGATGCCTTTATATATGGACAGAGCATTGATTTGAACTGTTTCTTTCCTCAACCCTCTACCTCCACTCTACGTCCCTCTCCCAGTCCTCTTCCATTATTCTACTAGGGGCCTATCAACAGACTACTGGATAAAGACAATGTGGTATATACACACAATGGAATTTTACTCAGCCATAAAGAAAAACAAAATTTGGTTATTTTCAAGAAAATGAATGGAACCAGAGAATATTACAGTAAGTGAGATCAACCAGTCTCACAAAGTCAAAGGCCATGTTTTCTCTCACATGTGGAAGCTACAGTGAAAATAGGAAACAAAAGGGACTCCAGAAAGCCAGGTGTGGTGATGCATGCTTGTAATCCTAGTACTTGGGAGGCTGAGACCTGAGGATCCGAGTTCGAGGCCAGCCTCAGCTACTTAGTGAGACCCTCTGCAACTTAGTGAGACCCTGTTTCAAAATAAAAATCACAAAATAGGGCTAGGGTTGTAGCTCAGAGGTAGAATGCCCCTGGTAAATGAAGAGGTATATGATTTTAGATCTATCTTACATACAGTTCAGAAACTACTTTAAAATGATTGTGCCACTTATCCACGTTTACATCTCTAATAAACGGTGAAGACAGGATTCTAACCCAAGAGTTCTTGTTCCTAATTCATGCTATTTCCACCAACTCTGAAATAAGATCAAATTGGTTTTTTATTCTTCACTGGAATAGAGAATGGGGAAAGAGAAAGACAGTAGAGAGAGATATGAAAGAACACATCAAGAGTTTTATGATTCTTCTGGGATTGGAAGACATAGACTTTTCATACCGCCGTGCACGAAGGCCGCTTGAGTTTACGTTATTGCAAATAGTAAGTTGCTGTGTGTGTCTGTATCCAGAGAGCAGACTGGGGAAATAGACTCCACCTACTACTGGAGCTGCTGTAGCAGCTGAATGCAAAATTAGGAGTAGACAGGAGAAAGGGAAGTTCTAATTTTGTTTGACTCAACTACAAAACCATCATTACTTCTGGTTAACTTGGTCTACTTTTTTTTTTTTTGTACTGGTAACTGGTACTGGGAATTGAGCCCAGGAACATTCTATCTCTGAGCTATACTCCAGCCCTTTTATTTATTTATTTATTTATTTATTTATTTACTTACTTACTTATTTACTTATTTATTTATTTTGCTAAGTTGCTGAGGGTCTCACTAAATTGTTGAGGCTGACCTCAAACCTGCGCTCCTCCTGTCTCAGCCTCCTAAGTACTAGTATTACAGGAATGCACTACCAAACCTGGCTTGATTTTAAACAAGAAAGTAACTGGATGAAATTAGCTCTTTAAAAGGATGGATTATGCTGCAGGCTGGAGAATTAACTATAGTAGAATCACACTGGAGTCCAACATACCAATGAAAGCAGAGTTTCAGTCAGTGAAATAGACAGAACTTGAAAATGGCCTTAAACTAAGGTACTTATCAACAAATGTATGTGAAAAAAAATATCTAAGGCTTGAGTAAAATGTTCGGAGGAGAGTGAAGAAATATCTCAGAGATCACTAAGAGCCAGGAATAGTTCATGTTACACCAGATAAAGTTGCATCAAATATGATAATACATGGAGCATTGGGCAGAGTATTTAGTAAAATATTGGGAGTTTTGCTTGTTTTTTGTTTTTGTTTTGGTTTGGGGGTTTTGTGTTTTGGGTTTTTGTTTTGTTGTTGTTGCAGATCTGGGGATTGAATGCAGAGGCATTCTACCTCTGAGGTACACCCCCAGACCTATTTTTTAATATTCTTTATTTTTGAAACAGGGTCTCACTAAGTTGCAGAGGGCCTCACTAAGTACCTAAGGCTAACCATGAACCTGCAATCCTCCTGTCTCAGCCTCCCGAGTACTGGAATTACAAGCATGTGCCACCACACTCAACTTAAATATTGTTTTTTAAAGGGGAAAAAATGCCTAAAGTCTTCTAGTCCAATCCAATAAAACTTAAATTAAAAAACCAAAATGTTTTTTAAGGTTTCCAAATAACTTAATTTCATCCCAAAGATCAATAACATTAAGTAATTCAGAAATATTCCTAGCACCCAACAAAGTGAAATAATTTATGGTACCCAACAAGGTAAAATTCAGTGTTTCACATCCAGTCAAAAATTATCAGGCATACTTATGTTTAACATAATGTTAGAAGTCCTGCTCAAAGCAATTAGGCAAGAAAAAAAAATAAAGCCTGTGTTAACACAAAAAATAAATTAAATAAATACATACTTAAGAATAAACCTAACAAAGGAGGTCAAAGTTCGTACACTGAAAACTATAAAACATTGCTGAAAGAAATTTAAAAAGACACAAACAAAATGGATATCCTATACTTATAGACTGGAATACTTAATATAGTTAAGGTGTGAATTTTACCCAGAGCAATCTACAGATTTAATATAATCCCTATGGAAATTCCAATTACTTTTTTTAAGAAATAGGGGAGGAAACATCCTAAAATTTCCATTAAATCTCAAGAGATCCTCAATAGCCAAAAAATCTTGAAAGAGAAGAACAAAGTTAGAGGTCTCAGACTTCCTGATCTCAAAATATATTACAAAGGTATAGTAATCAATATAATATAGTATTGGTATAAAGACAGATAAACAGACTACTGGAATAGAGAGCACAGAAATGAATCCTCACATGTAAAGATGCTCCTTGACTTATGGTGGAGTTATATCCCAATAAAGTTAAAAATAGCTCAAGTAAAAAACACATTTAATTTACCTGACCTACTGAGCAGCACACTTAGCAACACAGTACATGGTGGAGTATTGGTTATTCACCCTCATGACTGAATGAATGACTGAGGAGCTGCATCTGATTACCACTGCTCAGGATTAGGACAGAATATTATATCACATGCTACAGTTTGGATAAGGTTTGAGTATGTTCCCTTCAGGTTCATATGTTGAAATTTAATTCCTAATATGTGATATTAAAAGGCTGGAAACTTATTTCATCTATGGTGTTTAAAGGTAGGACTTTTGAAGCCGGGCGTGGTGGCGCACGCTTGTAATCCCAGCATTAGGGAGGCTGAGACCGGAGGATCCAGGTTTGCGACCAGCCTCAGCTACCTAGTGAGGCACTCCGCAACTTAGTGAGACTCGGTTTCAAAATAAAGAATAAAAAATAGGGCTGGGGGTATAGCTCGGAGGTAGAATGCCCCTGAGTTCAATCCCCAGTACCGCAAAAAAAAAAAGGTAGGACTTTTGAAAGGTGTCTAAGATTAGACAAGATCATTAGAGTGGAGCTATTATATAAAGAGAGAGACCAGCAGATACAGACACACAGGTTCTCCCTGTTTCCTGCTGGGCAATGCTCTATATTGTCTTGGTGTTTTGCCAGTATGAAGGCCATAACCAGTTGTGATACCTTGACCTTGGACCTCTAGAACTGTGAGCCAATGTAAACCTCTTAACTTTATAAAATCACTTATTCTCAGGTATTTCACTATAGTAATAAAATATTATTCATATACTACATATTGCTAGTCCATGAAAAAACAAATTTCAAATTTTGAAGTATGGTTTTTACTAAATGCATTCCAAAGATGAAAAAGCATAAGTCAAACCATCATAACTCGGGGTCGGGGGGGGGGGGCACCTGCATAGTCAAATGATCTCTAGCATAGATCCCAACACCACTCAATGGGGAAAAGACAATCTCTTCAACAAATGTTGATACGAAAAGTGTATCCACGTGCAAAAGAATGAAGTTGTACTCATCTAATATTATACATAACAATTCATGCAAATGGATTAAAGACCTAAATATGAGACCCACAACTATAAATCCCTTAGAAGAAAACAGAGTAGCTTCATGACATTGAATTTGGCAATTTTTTTTGATGTGACACCAAAAGCACAGATAACAATAGGAAAATTGGATTGCATAAACACTTAAAACTTTTGTTCATTAAAAGGCTCAATCAACAAAACTCATAGACAGAAAACAGGGTTGAAAATGACTTAATGGATAGACGTCAGAATATTGAAAGCTAAGCAGTATCTGTAAAAAACTGAAAGTTAAATAAATCGACTCCAAATTCCATATCTCACAAATTCACCTTTCAAAAATCAAGGCAAAGCCAGGTGTGGTACAACGCACGCTTGTAATCCCAGTACTTGGGAGGCTGAGACAGGAGAATCGTAGGTTCAAGGACAGCCTCAGCAAGTAGTGAGACTTTCAGCAACCTAGTGAGACTGTGTTTCTTTTTTTTTTTTTTTTTTTTTTGCGGTACCGGGGATTGAACTCAGGGGCATTCTACCTCCGAGCTACACCCCCAGCCCTATTTTTTATTCTTTATTTTGAAACCGAGTTTCACTAAGTTGCGGAGTGCCTCACTAGGTAGCTGAGGCTGGCCGCGAACCCGGATCCTCCGGTCTCAGCCTCCCGAATGCTGGGATTACAAGCGTGCGCCACCACGCCCGGCTGTGTTTCAAAAATAAAAATAAAATAGGGTTGAAAGCGTAGCTCAGAGGTAGAATGAACCTAGGTTCAATTCTCAGTGCCACATTTTTAAAAAAAATCAAATATTAACATTTTCATTATAGAAATACTGAAAGAATCTATCACCTACAGACCTGCTGGAATAAAGCTTCACTGTGTATGTGGGGGGGGGTATTGGGGAGGTAGAGGAGGAAGTATGGGGGATTGAACCTAGGTGTTCTCTACTACTGGGCTATACTCCAGCCCTATTCTTTATTTTGAAACAGGGTCTCACTAAGTGCCAAGATTGTCCTCGAACCTACAGTCCTACTCCTTTCTCAGCTTGAATTTGTTGCACTGAGATAAATGAAATGCATTGTATACCTTCTATAAATGAACTCTAATGTGAGAAAAATACAAATATAAATACCTTTAATAAGCCGGGCATGGTGGCGCACGCTTGTAATCCCAGCATTCGGGAGGCTGAGACCGGAGGATCCGGGTTCGAGGCCAGCCTCAGCTACCTAGTGAGGCACTCTGCAACTTAGTGAGACCCTGTTTCAGAATAAAGAATTCAAAAATAGGGCTGGGAGTGTAGCTCGGAGGTAGAATGCCCCTGAGTTCAATCCCCAGTACCGCAAAAAAAAATAAATAAATACCTGTAATATATGAGGGGTTTTGTTGTTTTGTTTAAGAGATGGGGTCTCAGCCGGGCGTGGTGGAGCACGCTTGTAATCCCAGCATTTGGGAGGGTGAGACTGGAGGATCCGGGTTCGCGGCCAGCCTCAGCTACCTAGTGAGGCACTCTGCAACTTAATGAGACTCGGTTTCAAAATAAAGAATAAAAAATAGGGCTGGGGGTATAGCTCGGAGGTAGAATGCCTCTGAGTTCAATCCTCAGACTGGCCCTGAACCTGAACTCAAGTGATCCTCTTGCCTCAGACTCCTAAACAGACAAGCATCACTACATCCAGCAAGAAAAATATTTTTACAAACATAAAACGTATACTGTAAATAAGGGCAAGAAAAATAACTCCAATAGAAAGTTATATATATATATATATATATATATATATATATATATATATATATATATATATATATATGATTATCTAAGCTCATCTGCCTTTCCTCTCACTTTTGGAAAGTCTAAAATATGAGTTTCAGGAGAAATTATCAGGAGATTTATGATTCTCACAAGATAAGAAGTTTACTTCAGAGCAAGTTACTAATCTCAGAGACTTGTATCTTAAAGGAATGACGTGGTGGCACATGCTTATAATCCCAGTACTTGGGAGGCTCAGACAGGAGGAACACAGGTTCGCTGCCAGCCTAAGCTACTTAGTGAGGCTCTCTGCAACTTAGTGAGACTCTTGTTTCAAATAAAGAATAAAAAATAGGGTTGGGGTGTAGCTCAGAGGTAGAATGCCCCTGGGTTCAAACCCCAGTGCTTGGGGGGAAAAAAAAAAAGGAATTTAAAGGCCCTGGGCCAGTCCATCTATATTTTCTTTAATCTAAAGAAAAAAAAAAACTTACTTTTTGCTCTTTTAATGCCATCACATTGATTTCTAGAAAGTGTTCTAATTGTTAAATCCTGTGCCTCAACCCCATTTATTGGCACCTGTCCTCACAGGTGTGAGGCTTTTTCAAACCTGAAAGCTCAACATTTAGATTTCACCTGAACACTAGAGGATGCATACAAGTGCCTGTTCCCTGTCAATGAGCTGCTTGCTACAAGTTTAACTCAAGGCCCTACTAAAAATCAATAATTTTGGAGCTCTACTAACAGAAGCAGAATTTTCTCACAAGTTCCACAGAAGAAAGCAGTGGGGTAAGAAGAGTTTTAAATGATCCAAAAGTTATGGGAACATGTCTTAGTCCTGGGTGATTGCACTGAGAATGGAAAGGAAAAAGACTAAGGTGTCAGTCTTGGGAAGGGTGATCACTCATCAGGAGAGGGTGACTAGTCATCTTTAAGTGTCACTTGGTTACAGAGGCTGTCAAAGGTGGCGAGGCCTTCTCCCCTGCCTCTCAGATTGGTGATTGGTCATAGACAGGCCTCCTGTAGGCCCTGGGAAGTACTAATACATGGACTGTGGAACATGGAACGTTTCCCACAGCAAACGTTTCCCTAAGCACTAACATGGAGAACCCATAAATACTGACTTTACTTGATTCCTCAGGTAAATGGCTCCTGGGTCCTTGGTCTTAGTGAGAGTGTCTTTCTCTGGCTATGGAACTACATTCCCTCACCCTGTATTCTTGATCTTGCGTATGCTTTTACACTTCCTGTTTGCTTGTGTAAAGGAAAGAAGAGTGGGATATACAGAGGGAAATACACCGTGATGGGGGCATGTATGTTTGTATCTCACTATGAAGTATAATTACATTGCACCAATACAAAGTTCAGCTTGCCTTCCAAGACCTTTCTTCATCACTGTACCCCTTTAGATGATTTCCCACCAGTTCAAAATAATGAATCTTTCCCTCTACTCTTCAGTGTCCTATCTGCAAGTGGAATTAGGTCTTGTTCAGTCTTATCTTTGCTCCTGTAGTTATGTTCACCCTCTAAAAGGCCTTTCCCTAGTCCCTTTATTAAATTCCTTTCATTCTCCAGGTAGCATTTAGGACCCACCTTATTTATAAAGACTTTCCCTGGCAAACAGAGCCTTATTTATATCTTGTCTCAAAAACGTCCATGAGCTGGGCATGATGGCGCATGCTTGTAATCTCAGCACTTAGGAGGCTGAGACAGGAGGATCCGCAGGTTCTTGGCCAGCCTCAGCTACTTAGTGAGACTCTCCACAACCCAGTAAGACCCTGTTTCAAAATAAAGAATAAAAAATAGGGTTGGGGGTGTAGCTTGAAGGTAGAATGCCTCTGGGTTCAATCTCCAGTACCACAAAAAAAAAAAAAAAAAAAAGTCCATGACATTTGAAAATATTCATGATAAAATCAAAAGAACATTGTAAAAACAAAAATTATCTTCAGCTGAACCATGTAACTGGGTCTTGTGTTCTCACCATTCCATCCACGCTTCTTAGGTCTCCCAACCAGAATGTGCTACTAGCAGCATATGTTTAACTACATGTATTTATTTTCTGCCACCTATAATTCCTTTTTTTTTAATAGTACCGGGGGTTAAACCCAGGGTCACTCTACCTCTGAGCTATATCCTTCCACCCCTTTTTACTTTTTATTTTGAAACAGGGTCTAGCTAGGTTGCTGAGGCTGCCCTCAAAACTGCAATCCTCCTATCTCAGCCTCCCAAATATTGGGATTACAAGCGTGTGCCACCATGCCTAGCTAACCAATGACAATTCTGAACATAAAATAGGAGCTTAATAGGTATGTGTCACTTGGTTGATAGATTTATTGTGTTACTAAAATTTTTAATGTTTAAAACTGACTAGAGGGAAATTTTGGCTTTGTAACCAAATTTGGCCTCTTTTTTCACTGAGACTCTTTCTGAGTTTGCCACACACCATTTTTAGACATTGTATTGGAGTATTGTCTACCTGAAATTTGTTTCCTGAATTTCTCCCTATGGCTTTCTCTCCTTAACATACCATTTTCTTTTTATTTAACTTCTCCTTCCTAAGATGTTGACTGCCACATCCCAAGCATGCCTCGTAAATGAAGCTAAAATACTACACCAAAGTGTTGTTTTCATTGTGGAGTCTTTACACATTCCTTTATAGTTGCATAGATTTTATTTATTCCTAAGTCTTTCTTGTCTTTTCAACAAAATTCGAACACTACAAAAGCAGAAACTTTTTCAACTGTCTCGTTTACATGGTTACATCCTACAGTGCCTCATTCTATTTCTCTGCTCATGGTAAATGCTTTGCAAATAGAAATAAGATGCTAAATGTTTAAACCACCAACTCTCTAAGGACAGTCATAGGACATGTACTTTATCCTACAATTAAAACTTTTGTTCTTGATCACTCTTCTCTCTCTTCCTCTTCCTCCTCCTCCCTCCCTCCTTTTTTTTTTTTTTTTTTTTTTTTTCTCTCTTTCTCTTCTTCTTGGGGATATGAATTATAACCCCCTCTTCTCACTGCTCACTCCCCATCTGTGTCTATTCTTTGGCTTGGGTCTTGTTTATTACTTTTACTTATTTCATCCTAGATTCATTCTTTAATTTACTTTAAATGTCTTTCACAACAAAATGGAAAACGGTTGTGACAATTGTGCAGCCGCAGTATATTCAGAGATGTGTTTTAGTGTATGAGCAACCTACAGGAATATGACATGTGCCCTCGCTTGGATGATCTGGTTGATTAACTTGGAAAACTGTTCCCAGGATCTGTAGACTTCGTTAATAAGCAACTTTGATACAAAGCCACATTTTCACAAATACAGTCCTTCATTTACTTGACAAATTCGCATTTTGTATTTATCACTCTTTAGGGTATACATTTTTGTACGGTATATACAAATCTTTCAAAACACTAGCTGCACCAGATTCACCCTTGTGATGGAAGAATAGGGTCATCAAGGTTATTCTGAATTGCTACATGATGGATTATCCTAGACAGCATTTCCCCAAATCTTTGTACAGTATGTCACAAACAGGTCAAAGATCATGTTGCTTTTCTGCCGGGCCCTCTCTCTATAGCTGCTCACTCTCACTCTGGGGTATGTACCAGAAGGCAGCTGGGTTTCCAGAGACTTACTATAAGTCACATGAAAAAGCCAGAATTGCAAGTGTAGTGTGCCTGCATACCTAGCAATATATAGTAAGTCAAAGGCAAGCTGAGACATAAGATAACTAAATGGCAAATATCAGACAAGGTGGGCCTCCTTGATTTGGTAAAAGTGCAGAGTACCTTCAGATGGACTCATTATCTGCAAAAAGCAAAATAGTCATTTTGGCAAATTTGAAGTAGTACTAGAACAAAGTTTTCTTCATTACTAGGAATTAATGTTTTTTTCTATGGTGTGCTATTTTACTTTAATTTTTAATCAACTTTATTTTTAGAATAGATTTAAGTTTACAGAAAAATTGAGAAAATAGAATTTTCATGTTTACTGTGATTTGACATAATCTCCCCCAACAATTTCATATGATTTATAACTCTGACTTCAACCTTTATGCCTTGATATTATTTTAAAATGCATCTTGAAAGCCGGGCGTGGTGGCGCACGCTTGTAATCCCAGCATTTGGGAGGCTGAGACCGGAGGATCCGGGTTCGCGGCCAGCCTCAGCTACCTAGTGAGGCACTCCACAACTTAGTGAGACCCGGTTTCAAAATAAAGAATAAAAAATAGGGCTGGGGGTATAGCTCGGAGGTAGAATGCCTCTGAGTTCAATCCCCAGTACTGCAAAATAAATAAATAAATAAATAAATAAATAAATAAATAAATAAATAAATAGCATCTTGAAATTAAAGTAAAAATATTAATTTGACATTTATTAATCTCTTTTCATTTCAAAGTTAGAAGAAAATCCTATTTTGAAACTATGTTGGTAAACTACTTTCTATATAGTTCTAATAGCAGCTACTCTGGTCATATACAATGAAAAAACTCTTAAACTCTTTCAATTATTGCACATAACACTTCACATATACCTGCTGAACTTTCTGTATTATCTTCTGAAATATGAAAAATACTTTGTTCACTTCAGTGACATATCCACAGGGTCAAAAATTCCTCTCTTCTCTCAATCCAGAAGAAAGGTTTTTCTCACATATGTTTGTAAGTAACCAGTGTGAACTAGTTTGCCAATAAAAATGTACCAGAAATCCTTCCTATACAGAATTCCTATATGGCTTATATTCTTCTACTATCAAAGTAAAATGTAGCTCTTAAAAACATTTTTCTTGAAGCCGGGCGTGGTGGCACACGCTTGTAATCCCAGCATTCGGGAGGCTGAGACCAGAGGATCCGGGTTCCCAGCCCCTCAGCTACCTAGTGAGGCACTCTGCAACTTAGTGAGACTCGGTTTCAAAATAAAGAATAAAAAATAGGGCTGGGGGTATAGCTTGGAGGTAGAATGCCCCTGAGTTCAATCCCCAGTTCCGCAAAAAAAAAAAAACTTTTTTTTTTTTTTTTTTTTTGTGGTACTGGGGATTGAACCCAGAGACGTTCTACCTTTGAGCTACACCCCAGCCCGATTTTATTTCTTATTTTGGAAACAGGATTCCGCTAGGTTGATGAGAGTCTCACTACTTGCTGAGGCTGTCCTTGAACCTGTGATCCTCCTGTCTCAGCCTCCCAAGTACTGGAATTACAAGCACGCGCCACCTCGCCCAGTTCCTTTTTTTTTTTTTTTTTTTTAAGTTGTCCATGTTTTAAGCCGAGCGTGGTGGCGCACGCTTGTAATCCCAGCATTCGAGAGGCTGAGACTGGAGGATCCGGGTTCGCGGCCAGCCTCAGCTACCTAGTGAGGCAATCCGCAACTTAGTGAGACCCGGTTTCAAAATAGCGAATAAAAAATAGGACTGGGGGTATAGCTCGAAGGTAGAATGGCCCTGAGTTCAATCCCCAGTACCACAAACCGCCCCCCCCAAAAAAAGTTGTCCATGTTTTAATTTTTTTTAATTAATTAATTTATTTTTTTAGCATGGATTTGCCCAGTTTCTTAAAAACCTTTAACTTTAGCCGGGCGTGGTGGCGCATGCCTGTAATCCCAGCATTCAGGAGGCTGAGACCGGAGGATCCGGATTCGCGGCCAGCCTCAACTACCTAGTGAGGCACTCCGCAACTTAGTGAGACTCGGTTTCAAAATAAAGAATAAAAAAAATAGGGCTGGGGGTATAGCTCGGAGGTAGAATGCCCCTGAGTTCAATCCCCAGTACCACCAAAAAAAAAAAAAAAAAAAAAAAAAAACCTTTAACTTTGTCATATTTTTATGTCCAAACTGAAAATACTAGATACCTTATAAAGATAATGTTAGTTTTGCCAATACAGAAATAGCTTATGTGCTTTCATCTTTTAAAAAGATTAAATGTGAGCCAGGCATGGTGGTGCATGCTTGTAATCCCAGTACTTGGGAGGCCAAGACAGGAGGTTCAAAGCCAGCATCAGCAACTTAGTGAGGCCCTCAGCAACTTAGCAAGACCCTGTTTCGAAGTAAAAAATAAAATAGAGATAGGGTATAGCTCAAAGGTAGAACATTCCAGACTCAATCCCCAGCGCACACACAGACACACACACACACACACACAAGTACTAGGGATGTAGTTTAGCAGAGCGCTTGCCTAGTATACATGAGGCCTTGAGTTTGGTCCCCAGTGCTGAAAGAAAGAAAGAAAGAAAGAAAGAAAGAAAGAAAGAAAGAAGGAAGGAAGGAAGGAAGGAAGGAAGGAAGGAAGGAAGGAAGGAAGGAAGGAAGGAAGGAAGGAAGGAAGGGAGAGAGAGAAGGAAAGAAAGAGAGAGAGAGAGAGAAAGAAAGAAAGAAGGAAAGAAAGAAAGAGAGAGAGAGAAAGAAAGAGAGAGAGAGAGAAAGAAAGAGAGAGAGAGAAAGAAAGAAAGAAAGAAAGAAAGAAAGAAAGAAGGAAAGAAAGAAGGAAAGAAAGAAAGAAGGAAAGAAGGAAAGAAGGAAAGAAGGGAAGAAGGGAAGGAAGGGAAGGAAGGGAAGGAAGGGAAGAGGGAAGGGAGGGAGGGAAGCAGAAATCTAAATATGTCCCTCTCAGTTGCTTTCTGAAGAAGTAGAGTTGGCCATTTCAAAAATATAGCAAGTGAAGAAAGGAAAACACCAGCCAAAATCTTAGAACAAATTAGTAGCAGAATTACTCTTCTTATAATCTACAATTTAATTCATTGTTCTTTGGAGATATAATATGTAATTTTAAGTATAAAAACTAAAAAAGCAATAATAGGAAAGCTGTTTTTTTTCAAATATGATTAGGATTTTTGGAGATAGAATTTATCATTATTATTCCTCGCACTTTGGGAGCAAAGATGACAGTGGTACACAACTAAAGCCATTTATTGAGAGGTTGCTATGTGCTGGGGCCTGTGCAAACACAGGCATATATGATCTAGTATAATTTTTAGTAAAAATCCTATGATGTAGGTGCACAAAAATTAAGTAAGTTTCTTGTATTTGCAGTTACTAAAAGGCAGAACTCGGACTTTAGTGCAGCAGTGATGGATTCCCAAACTACATCAATTCTACTATGCCACATGACTCCCCAGGGTAACAGAACAATTTTTATCTTTCACATGACAAAGTCTACCCTGGCATCAAGGACCAGGGTGAGACAAGCAAAGGACTCGGGACCATCAGTGTTGTAGGTTCTGGGTATGTTTATGAAACTTGTTTTAACAGCTTTCTTCTTTGAGAAAAAGAGTGACATCAAAGGTAAGATTTGATTTCACTTGCAAAAGAGAAACATGGGAAATTTATCTAATACCAGAAAATTAACCAGTCTTACACTACTACCCTAACTGTGACAAAAGAAATAATTTTAAAAGGAAAGAGCAATTCTATTTCTAAGCTTGATCTGGTCTCTCAAGTTTCTAATAATGTGCTCACAGTACCATTTGTTTTAATTCCTTCTGAAATTCCTGACCACTTGTCCTGAATCTAATCATCATTTCCCTTCTTCCAGAATGCTCTAAAACAAGAATTGTAAAAAGACCTCTGGTCATTTTCACTATTCACCATGATTTGAGACAGTAACTTGAAGTTGCTAGGTTTTGTTTGTTTGCTTTTGTTTGTTTATTTGTTTGTTTGGTATGGGGGAATGAACCTACGGGCATTCTACCTTGGAGGCACAAACCTAAGCCCTTTATTTATTTATTTATTTATTTATTTATTTATTTTGAAACAAACAGGGTCTCACTAAGTTGTAGAGGACCTCACTAAATTGCTAAGGCTGGCCTGGAACCTGTGATCCTCCTGTCTCAGTCTACCAAGTACTGGGATTATAGGCATGAGCCAATGCATCCATTGCTAGGTGTCTATTCTATGTTAGTCTTCCTGTGTCATTCAGCACTGGCCTTTATAATTCAGAATTATAAAGAACTAGAATGCATAATTCATTTAAATCTTTCAAAGCTTTCCCCAAGTCATTTACAAACAGCACAGGTATCCTTTTGATCTAAAATGGATATGAAGTATAGCTCAGTTTACCTTTCCTCCTCCTCCTCTTCTTCTTTTAGTGTGGTGACAGGGATCGAACCCAGGGTCTCATGTATGCTAGACACGCTACCACTAAGCCACACCCATCTCAGATTACATTTCTTCTTACTGCACTGGGGCCAGCTCACAGAATCTTTAGCTTATTCTTACCTTCCACGGTCTTATTTATTTTGAGGTGCCTTCATTTCTAAAACCAGGAACTGCACACTACAAGCAGTAACTGAAATTTCACAACTTAATTAAATTATCCCTGCAGATTTTTAGATGCTATTCTTTTAAACAAAAAACTCTTTATGCTATTGTAACTAATTTTTTAAAAACTATTATTAACATGCTAATGAGTATATAAGTAAAATTGCATAAAGGTTTATGCAACAAGAAAATAACAGATTTTTTTTTCTGCATTTGCCTACCCATTTATTCACCATATATCTGTTGAGCTTCCATTACATGTTAGGCATTGTACTTGGCATTAGAAATACAGATATGGCCGGGTGTAGTAGTGCACCCCTATAATCCCAGTATTTGGGAGGCTGAGACAGGAGGATTGTAGGTTTGAGGACAGCCTCAGCAAATAGTGAGAGACTTTCATCAACCTAGTGAGATCCTGTTTCAAAATATAAATAACAAGCACACGCTTGTAATCCCAGCATTTGGGAGGCTGAGACCGGAAGATCCAGGCTCGTGGCCAGCCTCAGCTACCTAGTAAGGCTCTCCACAACTTAGTGAGACCTGGTTTCAAAATAAAGAATAAAAAATAGGGCTGGGGGTATAGCTCAATGGTAGAACACCCCTGAGTTCAATCCCCAGTGTCACACACACACACACAAAAATATATATATATATATAAAACAATAGGGCTGAGGGTGTAGCTCAGAGGTAGAATGCCCCTGGGTTCAATTCCCAGGACCAAAAAAAAAAAAAAAAAAAAAAAAAAAAAAGGAAGAAAGAAAGAAATACAGATATGAGCCGGGTGTGGTGGCGCACACTTGTAATCCCAGCATTCGGGAGGCTGAGACCCGAGGATCCGGGTTCACGGCCAGCCTCAGCTACCTAGTGAGGCACTCTGCAACTTAGTGAGACTCGGTTTCAAAATAAAGAATAAAAAATAGGGCTGGGGGTATAGCTCGGAGGTAGAATGCCCCTGAGTTCAATCCCCAGTACTGCAAAAAAAAGAAATACAGATATGAACAAAGCAGGTGTTATCTCTGCCCTCCTATTGTCCTGCTATGTAAATGATAAAGAAGAAAGAGTACCATAAGTGATTTTTTTATTGTACATAAAGTAATGAAAAGATTGAAATTATAAAGATGTCATTTATGTGAACTTATCACCAGAAAACTGGAAATAAAAAAAAGCCAACGGGTCTACATGCACTCAGATTTGTACTCATACAACAAGGTTTAATAAAATTTTTAAATTTTAGAGTAGAAGACATGTCAAATGCAGTTTACATTTCTCAGCCAGTAATTATATTTTCTTACAAGTGGCTATTACATTTTTAGAGACAGACACAACAAATAATAAGAGGTTTTATTTGAGAGGAGAAACAAGTGTGCAGGCTTTTTTTAGATGAAAGGGGTATAATAAATTTATGAGACCTCACATACAGCTATAATATAATAAATTAGAAGGATTAATAGAATTGTGGGCTACAGTAACCTGCACTAGTAGAATGCCTATTTTATGGAGCTCGATAATACAGTTTATCATTGACTCCATGGAATTCCCACAATATATTAGCTGTGGTGTAACAATAAAGCACACACAGTAAGGGGCATGTCCCTTTTGACACACATTCTCTTCCCACACTTATTTTACCAGGGAAACAACTCCAGTGCAGTTTAATTAAACTGCCCTGCAATGAATTAGTCCAGGTCTTAGCCTTCTGACAGAGAGGGGCCTGGCAGTACCACAGGGGTTTGTCCCCTTGTGACACCAAAAAGACTTCAGAAAACCTGGGAAAAAAAGTGTAGGGTCCCTCAAATGACAGTGTCACCGAGCAAGCCTGGAGCTGTCAATCAGGTCATGTAAGGAAACACTAACCCCTTGAGAGAATTTTTTATATCTCACTGTTGATTCTGGGTCAAGTTTTGAAGAAACATCTAAATGCCTTAGGAAGGTTATGTTATATTCCCCAAGTTGAGGACAAGACCATCATTGCATACTCTAAGCTGAGATAGCCTTCCTATGTTAAAGTCCACTGTGTATTCATAGCTAGCTTTGGAAAGGCAAGCCCAGAAAGTAATAACTTGAAATAAACTTAGGATGATGATGAGTTCAAATAAACTTTATTGGAAAGAACATATGAATAAAAATATTGTTGCTCAAAGTAAAAATTCTCCAGCTAAACGTGATCTGCAATACCCAAAATGCAAGCCTATTATGGAAGATATTTCCCCAGAGTTTCTGATCGACAGTGTAGTAAGGTTACCCCCCCGCCCCAATGACACAGAAAATCTTGCATTATTGATGAATATTCTTATTTTATCTGAATGCTGTTTACTAATTCATGAGAGTGTTTTGAAATTGAATTATAAAAATTTACAAAACAATTACATTTCTAATAACTGCTTTAAGCTAGATATGTTGAATATTTAAGTGAACCAAAACACAAAGACCTCAAAAGAATTTATTAGACAATGGCAATTAGATCTCTAATAACTTGGCTCCACTGGAATTGTTGAGCTCCATTTAGATGCCAGACATGGCACCTTAGTGATGGGTACACCATGTCGCCACCCTGCCATTGGCTGGAGACCCTGAGAAATGACAGTCCCATTCGGTGTCATGTAAAAAAAAAAAACCTGACCTCGCACTCTCAGCCCTTGATCTTTGCACTGCAAGTGACCATTTGTCACTGTTTCTCAGAGCTGGAACTCAGGTGACTCCATGTAAGCATTGACTTTTCAGAAGAATAGAATAACTATAAGTTTTTTCCAAGCCTAGCCTAGAATATGCAAATTTGCTTTTTAAAAAAAAAAAAATGGAGCCGGGCGTGGTGGCGCACGCTTGTAATCCCAGCATTCGGGAGGCTGAGACCGGAGGATCCGGGTTCGCGGCCAGCCTCAGCTACCTAGTGAGGCACTCCGCAACTTAGTGAGACTCGGTTTCAAAATAAAGAATAAAAAATAGGGCTGGGGCGTAGCTCGGAGGTAGAATGCCCCTGAGTTCAATCCCCGGTACCGC
>PVLC010005912.1:0-25906 GCA_004027655.1 Graphiurus murinus | reverse complement strand
TGGGCAGGCAAATTAAAAGCAAGGAATAAAGTGTTTTACTCACAGGGAATAAACTTTCTAATCATTACGAAAACCATCTGAACTTGGAATTGTTGACCAAAGAAAAGAAAGGGGATTTATCCTGGCCTGAAAACTTTGTCCTATTACCAACTTTCTGATTTGCAGATAAAAGTATTTCTACCATGAAAAGTATTTCTACTAACACATTAACACACAGCACCCACAGAGGCTAGTTTATAAAAAGTGAGAATTTTCTTATGTTCTTAAACAATGCAAATTGCTTGACGTATATTGAACATTGTGTAAACTAAATAATATATAACATAATATAAATCCTCCACCACAATATTTTTTTTTTTTTTTTTTTTTTTTTTTGGCACTGGGGGTTGAACTCAGGGGCGTTCTACCTCCGAGCTATACCCCCAGCCCTATTTTTTATTCTTTATTTTGAAACCGAGTCTCACTAAGTTGCAGAGTGCCTCACTAGGTAGCTGAGACTGGCCACGAACCCGGATCCTCCGGTCTCAGCCTCCCGAATGCTGGGATTACAAGCATGTGCCACCACGCCCGGCTTTCATTTCCTCCATTTTTGTGCCTTAAAAATCCCAGAATTTGAGCTGGTTAGTTGAGAGAAATGAAGCTCATCATATTTCCAGTCTTCTAGAGTCTTTTGCCCTTTAGGTAATTCTGGAATCTGTGTACTGGTTTCACAAATGTCATTATTGTATATTAGTGATCATTATGTATAGGCTCGGTGCTAAGTGCTTCATAGAGTATATTTTACGTGTTTTCTAATTCTTGTTAGAATCATAGGAATTTGTTGTTATTGTTATCATTTTTTTTTTTTTTTTTGCGGTACTGGGGATTGAACTCAGGGGCATTCTACCTCCGAGCTATACCCCCAGCCCTATTTTTTATTCTTTATTTTGAAACCGAGTCTCACTAAGTTGCGGAGTGCCTCACTAGGTAGCTGAGGCTGGCCGCAAACCCGGATCCTCCGGACTCAGCCTCCCGAATGCTGGGATTACAAGCGTGTGCCACCACGCCCGGCTATTGTTATCATTTTATAGATAAGCAAACTGAGGTTCAGAGAATTAAATGAGTTGCTCAAAAGCAGCAGGGCTAATAAGTAGCTAAGTTGTGATTCTAACTGAATAACTATAATTTAAAAATAGTTGCTGTTAGCCAGATGTGGTGGTGCATGTCTGTAATCCCAGTATTTGAGAGATTAAGACAAGAGGATTGCAGGTTCCAGGCTACCCTCAGCAACTTAGTAAGACCCTATTTCAAAATAAAAATAAAATAGGGCTAGGGGTGTAATTCAGAGGTAGAATGCCCCTGGGTTCTATCCCCAGAACATACATACATAAATACATACAGAAGGCTGGGAGTGTCATTTGGAGGTAGAACACCCCTGGACTAAATCCCCAGTACCCCCCCCCCAAAAAAAAGAGAGAGAGAAAATGTTGTTAAATTATTGGCTATACTGTCTCTCAAAACTAAAGTTTGGAGGTCTCTCTTACTAGTATTTCTATACCGTATTTTCAAGAAATAACTATCTAATTTCTTTAACATGGTTGCTAAAAGATCAGATTCATTTTGTTTTTCTCGACCCACCCTATTACAAAGTGATAAAGGATAAAAAAAAATTGTCCTATTTGGTGAAACAACTTTTTAGTCTGATTCTACTTCTCCTTAGAATCAGGTCCTTCACATACATTGTATCCTTGTGCTTTGCATGCCCTTGTGCCTCCACAGAAAGCAGAAAGTTTAAACATTTCTTCCCACTGGACACACATGTTTATCAGACCCTGAAAATACAGCATTCATTGCCTTAGTTGTTAAAGGGAGAAATTTAACTGAAATTCAAAATGATGACAAGCTACCTGTAATTATGTTTCTTCCCACCACTGCCTTCCACCTCCCAGCGCAACCCTTGATTAGGAAAATTAATATCAATTTGCAATGAGATATATAATGTAATCATTTTAATTTATTGGACTTAGAATATCAAGAACTATGTCTCTATGAACTCAGTGTCTCAGTTTTAACATCCATGGCCCTTATTTTCCCCACTTATTTTATATGCACTCCTTTGCCATATAGGTAGACTATTTGATTTTGCAACATGGTGGAATACAAAAAAAAAAATCCTAAGAAAAATTGAATTAAATTTATATCAAATTGCTACATGCAAATCTAACAGAAAGACTAAAATATATCTACAATGTTACATGAAAAAAAGAGAAATATCCAAGTGCTACAGAAGAGCCAGAGCAGCCAGCTTGTAAGACAAACTGAAGCTGGACATGGTGGCACACGCTTGTAATCCCAGTACTTGGGAGGCTGAGATCAGAGGATCTGGGTTTGTGGACAGCATCAGCTATTTATAGTGAGAACCTCTGCAACTTAGTGAGACCCTGTTTCAAAATAAAAGATACAAAATAGGACTGAGGATGTAGTTCAGAGGTAGAAAGCCCCTGGGTTCCATCCCCAGTACCGTGAAATACATACATACATACATACATAAAATAAGAAAAACTGAACCAGGTAGAGCAATGTGGGCAAGTTATATGACCTAGAGACCAGAGGCTAAGGTTTTAATCTCCATACAGGGATAAGACATGGGGCCTTGAACTCAGGCATTGTAAAGAGATAGAAATAAGACCCTTTAGCCAGGCATGGTGGCACACGCTTGTAATCCCAGTACTTGGGAGGCTGACACAGGAGGATCACAGGTTCATGCCCAGCCTCAGCTACTTAGTGAGGCCCTCTGCAACTTAGTGAGACCCTGTTTCAAAATAAAGAATAAAAATTAGGGCTGGGGGTGGAGCTTGGAAGTAGAATTCCCTCGGATTCCATCTCTAGTACTAAAGAAAAAAAAAAAAAGAGACCCTTTCTTGAAAGTCAGGGCCCCAAAAAGGCTGCCTCTTTAATGAAAGATAAGGACTCTGTCCAAGAATCCAAGAGACAAAAAAGAAACTCTAAGAGTTCTGCAAGGTTTAAAAAAATTAAAGTTAATTTGAGAAAATGAAAATTATTAATCAGTCTTTTTGCTATTTTGTGGCACAGGAATCCTTAAGTCAAAATATTAGTATAAAGTTCATTCTCCAGTATTAAACTTTGCTTTGTTTTGCTTTTCAGTATTAAACTTTTGAAAACCTGATAGAGAAAAATGTAGAATTACTCTACAGTAACATTAGGGAACTCTAAATTACAACTATTTTCTTTCAGCATTATTCTCTGGCCCTAAACACACAGAATCATCAATAAGACTGATCCAATTTTCAAAAACTACAAATCATAAGAGGAATTACTCCAACATGAATGACAATAAGCAATATAACAAACAGAAAAATCCAAATCCAAAAGTTTCTGATAAGACAGGAAACTATTAAATGAGAATTTTTAGCTGGGGTCATGGCGTGGCGCATGCTTGTAATCTCAGTACTTGGGAGGCTGAGACAAGAGGATAGCAGGTTCATGGCCAGCCTCGGGAATGTAGTGAGACTCTTTGCAACCTAGTAAGACACTGTTTCAAAACAAAGAATAGAAAATAGGTCTGGGGGTGTAGCTTGGAGTAGAACACCACTGGGTCCAATCCCTAGTACTGCAAAAAATAAATAAGTTTTTTGTTTGTTTTTGTTTTTGCTTTTTGCAGTACTAGGGATTGAACCCAGGGGCATTCTACCTCCAAGCTACACCCTCAGCCCTATGTTGTAATCTTTATTTTGAAACAGAGTCTCACTAAGTTGCGAAGGGCCTCACTAAGTAACTGAGGCTGTCCTCAAACCTGCCATCCTCCTGTTTCAGCCTCCTAAGTACTAGGATTACAAGCTTGCACCAGCACGCCCAGCCTTAAATAAGAATATTTTAAGTACTAAGGGGAAAAAAACTGTAAAAAAAAAAAAAAAAAAAAAAAAAAAAAAAAAAAAAAAAAAAAAAAAAAAAAAAAAAAAAAAAAGAGCAAAACATTATAAATATCAGGATATAAAAATGAGGAGAACTTTAGGATAAAGGGAAATTTGGAACTAAACATTGGAACTAAAAATGTGAAGACTATGTTAAATGGCAGAGTAGACAGAGCTATAGGTTTAGGTTAGAGAATTGTAAGATAGTTCTGAGGTAATTACCCAGCAGCAATGTAGGAAGAGAAGTAAAGGAATAGGAAATATAAAAGAGAGCAGAAAAACATGGGAAATAAGGAAAATACCCTACATGTGGATGTTCTGGAAGGAGCGAATAGTAAGAAGAGAATAGAAACATGTTCAATGTGATGATTGACAACTTTCTATAAATAATGGATGAGAAAAATCATTGATCTATACATCACAAAGAGCCAAAGCACAGCAATAAACATAAATCTACTCCAAAAATACCTCTTCTAAAAAATGTAGAATACCAAAACAAAAAATAATTAAAAGTAAGCCAGGAGTGGTGGCACATGCTTGTAATATCAGTACTCGGGAGGCTGAGACTGGAGGATCTGGGTTCGCGGCCAGCTTCAGCTACTTAGTAAGGTTCTTCGAAACTTAGTGAGACCCTGTTTCAAAATAAAGAATAAAAAATGGAACTGGGGGTGTAGCTGGGAGGTAGAATGTCCCTGGGTTCAATCCCCAGTACCAGAAAAAAAAAATTAAAAGTAACCACAGCTGGGTATGGTGGTACATGTCTGTAATTCCAGACATTCAGGAGGCTGAAGGATTATAAATTTGAGGACAGCCTGAGGAACTTAGTGAGACCCTGTCTCAAAATAAAATATTTTAAAAGACTAGGGATATAGCTGAGTAGTAGAGCACTTGCCTAGCATGTGAGAGACCTTGGGTTCAATCTCCAAGAAAGAGAGGAAAGAAGAAGGAAGGAAGGAAGGAAGGAAGGAAGGAAGGAAGGAAAGAAGGAACTAGGAAGGAGGGAGGAGAAACAATCATTAGACTCTCAATAGGTTTCTAATCAATCAAAAATGGGGGTCACTACCTAATGAGGCACTCTGCAACTTAGTGAGACTCGGTTTCAGAATAACGAATAAAAAAATAGGGCTGGGGGTGTAGCTCGGAGGTAGAATGCCCCTGAGTTCAATCCCCAGTACTGAAAAAAAAAAAAAATAGGGGTCAGAGCCAGGAGTGACAGTGCGCACCTGTAATCTCAGTACTTGGGAGGCCAAGACAGGAGAATGATAGATAAGAGGCCAGTCTCGGCAATTTAGCAAAACCCTGTTTACAAATAATAAATAAAAAGGGTTGGGGTGTAGCTTGGAGGTAGAAAGCCCTGGGTTAGATCCCCAATGCCCAAAAAAAAAAAAAGGAGGCCAGAGAATAATACTCAAGAAAAGCCAGGTGTGGTGGCGCATGTTTGTAATCCCAGTACTTAGGAAGCTGAGTCAGGAGGATCTGGGTTCGCGGCCAGCCTCATCTACTTAGTGAGGCTCTCCACAACTTAGTGAGACTCGGTTTCAAAATAAAGACTAAAAAATAGGGCTAGGGGTAGAATGCCCCTGAGTTCAGAGGTAGAATGCCCCTGAGTTCAATGCCCCAGAACCCCCCCCCCCCAAAATCAGCACCAGTGTCATAAAAGTAAAGTAATGGAAGATAGGCCCCATGTTTGATTTTTTTTTTTTTTTTTTTTTTTTGCGGTACTGGGGATTGAACTCAGGGGCATTCTACCTCTGAGCTACACCTCCAGCCCTATTTTTTATTCTTTATTTTGAAACCGAGTCTCACTAAGTTGCGGAGTGCCTCACTAGGTAGCTGAGGCTGGCCGCGAACCTGGATCCTCTGGTCTCAGCCTCCCAAATGCTGGGATTACAAGCGTGCGCCACTACGCTCAGCTCCCATGTTCGATTTTTTAAATTTTAAGATATATAACAAATAAATGCAGTTTGTAGTTTTTGAGAAGATTCTTATTTTTAAAAAAAGAGGTAAAAAGCATTTTGGAACAACTGAAAAAAATCTGAATATATAATATTAGTTGGTATTAGAGAATTGTTGCTACATTTTTATAGACGATAATGGAATTTTATATATCTTAGAGCTACCTTAGTTTAGCAAAGTATATTTAACTGTGTTTATTTAGGCGTGAAAAAGTATGATGTCTGTAATTTTTTGTTTTTAAGCATTTTGGCTAAAATGTGTGTGTGTGTAGATAGAGACTGCATACAGGTCAAATAGAGGAGACTCACAGGTTTGAGACCAGCCTCAGCAAATTAGCGAGACCCTAAGCAACTTAGTGAAATCCTGTATCAAAATTTAAAAAAAAATAAAAATAAAAACATGCTGGGGTATAGCTGAGAGATATAATGCCCCTGAATTCAGTCTCCAGTATCAAACAAACAAAAAGTCAAATCCTTTGAGTCTACCATCTAGACCCAAATTATTGAGAATAAATGGTAAGTATATGAGTTTACATAGTTATTTTTCAACTCTTCCGTGTGTTTGAAATTTTTCATAATTAAAAAAATATTTAAGCCAGACATGGTAGCACATGCCTTGAGAGGCTAAGACAGGAGGATCACAGGTTTGCCGCCAGCCTCAGCAACACAGCGAGACTCTTGGCAACCTAGTAAGACCCTGTTTCAACAAAAAACAAAAAGGACTGGGGTGTAGCTCAGAGGTAGAATGCCTCTGGGTTCAATCCCTAGTACCACAAAAATAAATAAATATATATTTTAAAAAAAACAAGTATTCATGTTATAAATTTAAGGTATCTATTGGAAGAATAGAAAACAATGTATAACCTGCAAAACAGAAAATTAAAAATACAGTAAAAGAAAATAAACAAGAGGCAAGAGAAAAGTAAATAGAAAATTAAATGTAAGATAGTATATATATTCAGGCATGGTGACACAAGCCTATAATCCCAGTACTTGGGAGGCTGAGACAGGAGGATCGAAGGTTTGAGGCCAATTTCAACAATTTATTAAGCTTGATATTCAATATTTACAAAAGAGTAATAGCAGTGAGACAGAAGAAGAGGATTATGTGCCAGGCAAGGTGGTACATGCTATAATCCCAGTATCATGTCAGAAAATAACTTGCACACAAAAACTAAAGAAGATACTTAGGCATTTTCTTTGTTTTATGATCATCTTTAATCTGTTTCACTCTAATCTCAGGAACTCAGAGATATGATAATATTAAATAATCTGTTTAAGTACAAAACACAGCAGTCTTGATTTTGCATGATTCTCATATACATGAATTTTTGTTACCATGGACTGGTTAAATAAGAATTGTCCCTCAACAGCATGATTCAAATTTCAGTTAGCACAGAATATTGAATGTGAGCAATTGCAGAAAGAAATGTTCCTGCCAGCTCTTTAGTCCACAAACCTCTGTGTAATGAACAGATGTACACTATAATCAGGGACCAATCACATCACTCTTTCCAAGTCTGTTGGTGATTGATCTCTGAGCATTTTTTATTCAGTTCACACAGAGAGAAAAGTGTATAGCTATGTTATGTCCTTGTCTACCAGTGACAAACTCAGGTCACATTTTACAAAAATGGGTAATCAAAAGGCAGAATTGGAGCCAGGCGTGGTGGCACACGCTTGTAATCCCAGCATTCGGGAGGCTGAGACCGAAGGATCCGGGTTCGCAGCCAGCCTCAGCTACCTAATGAGGCACTCCACAACTTAGTGAGACCCTGTTTCAAAATAAAGAATAAAAAAATAGGGCTGGGGGTATAGCTCGGAGGTAGAATGCCTCTGAGTTCAGTCCTCAGTACTGCAAAAAAAAAAAAAAAAAAAGATGGGAACTATAGCTAAATACAGTGATAATTCTGAAAGTGAAAGTAGAATCAAACATAAATGGAGTTATAGAAGTAATAGTAACTAACTTAGCAAGACCCTCAGCAACCTATTGAGACTCTGTTTCTAAATTAAAAATAAAATAGGGTTAGGTGTAGCTCAGAGATAGAATGTCCCAGGGTTCAATCCTCAGTACTGAAGGGGGGATGGGGGACAGCCGAGTGTGGTGGCACATGCCTGTAATCCCAGTACCTAGGAGGCTGAGACAGGAGGATTGCAGGTTTGCAGCTAACCTCAGCTACTTATTGAGACCCTCAGCAACTTAGTGAGACCCCGTTTCAAAATAAAAAATTGGGCTGCAGGTATAGCTCAGAGGTAGAATGCCCCTGAGTTCAATTCCCAGTACCACAAAAAATTTTAATAATAAAAATAAACTAGGTTGGGGGTATATCTCAGTGGTAGAATGCCCCTGGATTCAATCTCCAATAAAAAAAAATTTTTTTTGCCTAGGCAAAGAAAGGATGCTTCCTCCTTTCCTCCTTACTTTAAGTTATGCAGCAGAAGAGAAGTACCGTTTCAAGCAACACTTGCTACATTTTTACAAACAAATTAAACATTGATTCTCAGTATTTCTAGCATTTTAAGTTACAGTGTGCTAAATATTAGTTTTCTTCTTTTTGTTTCCCTGTGCATATATCACCATGTATATGTATAGACTTATATATTATAACTGTACTCTCTGTGTGTATATATACTGTCCCAAACAGTAGAACAGTTTATAAAGTTTTGAGGAAAATGCTGAGAGATAACTGGTTGTTAAGATCAGTTTGCACAATTGTTCTTACTACCCCAGGCTACTATACAAAGAAAGGACTGACTGTGTGAAGGAAATGATCTACTTGTAATTTTTCTAGCCAGACATGGGGTTGCACACCTGTATCCCAGTACTTGGAAGGCTGAGACAGGAGGGTTACAGGTTTGAGGCCAGCCTCAGCAATTTAGCAAGACCCTGTTTCAAAATAAAGAATAGAGCCGGGTGTGGTGAAGCATGCTTGGAAGGCTGAGACCAGAGGATCCGAGTTTGTGGCCAGCATTTGGGAGGCTGAGACCAGAGGATCCAGGTTTGTGGCCAGCCTCAGCTACCTAGTAAGGCACTCCACAACTTCGTGAGACCCTGTTTCAAAATAAAGAATAAAAAATAGGGCTGGGGGTATAGCTCGAAGGTAGAATGCCCCTGAGTTCAATCCCTGGTACCGCCAAAAAAAAAAAAAAAAAAAAAAAAAATAGGGCTGTGGGTATAGCTCAGAGGTAGAATTCCCCTGAGTTCAATGCCCAGTACCGCAATAAATAAATAAATAAATAAATAAATAAATAAATAAATAAATAAATAGGACTGGGAGTGTATCTTGGAAGTAGAATGTCCCTAGGTTCAATTCCCAGTTCCAAATAGATTATAGATAGATTAGATAGATAGATAGATAGATAGATAGATAGATAGATAGATAGATAGATAGATAGATAGATAGATAGATGATAGAAAAACCAATCAGGACTAACTGATGCTTTTCTGCTAATCCAAGGTGCTGCCATTTGACTGTCAAGTCCTTTTCCTAAGAGTCCTTCACATTAGCAGTAGAACTTGCACATTAAGTGAAACCTGAAGTAGAACAGTTTATAAAACATCTAGCTAGGCATGGTGGTACATGCTTGTGATACCAGTACTTGGGAGGCTGAGACAGGAGGTTTGCAGGTTCAAAGCCAGCTTCGGCTACTTAGTAAGATCCTCCGCAACTTAGTGAGACCCTGTTTCCAAATATGAAATAAAAATTGGACTGGGGGTATAGCTCAGAGGTAGAATGACCCTGGGTTCAATCCCCAGTGCCACACACACACACACACACACACACACACACACACACACAGAAGTAAGGACTGCACTTAAATTTTTTTGCTTATGAATTTGGTTAATCAGAACCTTAATTAGTGACTAAACATGAGACCTATAGTCATTTCAGCCTCAACATTGTTTTTTCCTGTTTTAATTATTCAGAGATTAAAAACAGAAAAATAGCAGTAAAGTAAATGCCAAGTGACCCCTGAAGTCTCCAAATAGTATTCAGTTAAACTGAGATGGCTAGTATGTTTGTCAGCTTTTTTGTTGCTATGACAAAAAAAAAAAAAAACCTGAGAAAAACAACATACAGGAGGAAAAGATTTATTTTGGCCCACAGTTTCAGAGGTTCAGCCATGATTACCTGGCCCCAACGCTTTGGGCTGAGGTGAGGTTCCAGCTCTGAGGGAGTAAATGTTAGATAGCTAGATCAGAGATGAGCAGGGCAGGAAAGAAATGAGACTGAGGATTCCACCAGCCCTCATGAGAGGAGATCAGGAGCTACAACTGCTCTTTTAGAGATACCTCCATCCCCCAGGGTTTCACTTAGACTCCCAGGAGAAAGTTTCTAACAGGGCAACACAGGCACACTAAACTGTGTCTGAAAAAGATACAGTGACCTCCCCAAGTGCCTATGCATCCAGGGGAAAGGTTTCCAGGCTGAATAAAACTCACCAGGTGGAAGCCTCCACACCATTTCCCACTCTGGGGAATGGACCGCTCCAGATCCTCTCTCTGCAGCAGAACCTCTTTGTTCCATGCCATTTCTCACCCCAGGGAAGCCGCCCTTCCCAACTCTCTCATAATCTGCACTGTCTCTGATGTGTAACTCCCTTTATCACAGCCTTCTTTTATTACTGTGCCACCCCCAACACCTTCTAAATAAATCTTTTATATTTCCTATTGGTGCTTTCCATTTGAAATCATTCTCTCAGAAAGCAAGAACTGAAGAAGAGGGATTACTGCCCTCTAATATTGATTCCTAGGGAATCATTACCTGGTAAAATACCATTCTGAGGCAGAGCGCCATGGAAGAAGAACCTGGCAGAGGAAAGCTGCTGGCCACACAGCAGCCAGGAAGCAGAGAGACAGGAAGGGACCAGGGACTAGATATAGTCCCCAGGGAACCATTCCCTTCAATTAGGTTCCCCTTTCTACAGTTTCTACCACCTCCCACAAGCCCATTTATCTATGAATCCATCAATAGATTAATCCACGGATGAGGTCTGAGCCCTCATGATTCAATCACCTCTCAAGAGCCCCACCTCTAAACACTGAGGCACTGGGGACCAAGCTCTCAACACATGAGCCTTTGGGAACATTCCAGATACAAACTAGAACAGCTATTGTGCCTCTTTGAGTGCACATGTGATAATTTTCATATTAATAATGTTTAAACCTAAGCCGGGCGGGGTGGTGCATGCTTGTAATCCCAGAATTTAGGAGACTGAGACACGGCCAGCCTCAGCTACTTAGTGAGGCCCTCTGCAACTAAGTTTCAAAATAAAGAATAAAATAGGACTGGGAGTGTAGCTCAGAGGTAGAATGCCCCTGAGTTCAATTCCCAGTACCACACACACACACACAAAAAAAAATAGCCTTACCTGGAAGCTTTATTCCATAAAATGCTCCCCAAAAGTTAACCCAGATAAGAGTACTATAGTGTGGTACATACCTGTAGTTCCAGCTTCTAGAAAGGCTGGGGAAGGCGGATGGCTTGAGTCGGGAGTTCCAGGCCAGCCTGGGCTGAACATAGTGAGACCAAGTCTCAAAAAAATAAGAAGTTAACCTGGCAGCATAGTATCGAACTTTATACTGACCAGTGTTTAAAAACACATTTATAGCTGGGTGTGGTGGCACATGCTTGTCATCCCAGTACTTGGGAGGCTGAGATAGGAGGATTGCAGGTTTGAAGTCAGCATCAGCAACTTAGTGAGGCTGTCAGAAACTTTGTGGACCCTGTTTCAAAATAAAAAATAAAATAGGTCTAAGGGTACAGCTGAGAGGTAAAACGCACCCAGCACCACACACACACACACACACACACACACACACACACACACTTACGAATTTGTGATATTCTTTACAGTGTTTAAATTACTTTAAAATGCTCTTTATTAAAAGAAAACATCCGCCGGGCGTGGTGGCGCACACTTGTAATCCCAGCATTCGGGAGGCTGAGACCAAAGGATCCGGGTTTGTGGCCAGCCTCAGCTACCTAGTGAGACACTCCACAACCTAGTGAGACCCTGTTTCAAAATAAAAGAATAAAAAATAGGGCTGGGGGTGTAGCTCGGAGGTAGAATGCCCCTGGGGTCAATCCCCAGTACCGCAAAAAAAAAAAAAAGAAAACATCCTAAAAACTGCTTAAGAAATGAGGAACCTTATGGAACAAAATTCAAAAATCACTATGCTTCACTATGCATATCATATGGTGAAAAAATATTCTTTTTAATTTTTTTTTTTAGTACTAGGGCATTCTGTCTCTGAGCTACACCCCTAGCCCTTTTTATTTATTTTTTTTTATTTTGAAACAAAGTCTCACTAAGTTGCTGAGAGCCTTGCTAGTAGCTAAGGCTGGATGGACTAGAACCTGCAATCCTCTTGTCTCAGTCTCCCAGATACTAGAATTACAGGTGTGAGCGACCATGCCCTGCTGAAGAAATATTATTAATTCTTATTTTACTTGATCATTCTTTCATATGTTTTTGTTCCTTTCTTATAATATTATCCCTTCTCAATTGACAACATGATATCTAGCCATAAAGGAAGAGCGGGTTTCACCTCACTACTATGGAAATCATAAGTTGTTTGTTTTTAATAGAGGACCCATGTACTGGTATAAAGAAGATAAATTTAGCCGGGCTTGGTGGTGCATGCCCGTAATCTCAGTACTCGGGAGGCTAAGACAGGAGGATCACAGGTTCAAGGACAGCCTCAGCAAGTAGTGAGACTCTCATCAACCTAGGAAGACCCTGTTTCAAATTAAAAATGAATAATATAGGTCTGGGCTTATAGCTTGGAGGTAGAATGTCCCTGGGTTCAGTTCTCAGTACCAAAAATTAAAAAAATAAAGAGGGTAAATTTGAATAACTCTTCCAGAAGCAATTTGATAAAATAAATCAAAGGTCTTTAAAATCTTCATTCAATGAGATGGCAATTTTACTGTAAAGCATTTATCCTGAGTAAATTTTCTAACATATAAAGAGAGGGACATAAGAAATTCACTTTTGTGGTACAGTTTATAAAAATTGGTATCTATGTACATTACACAGTATTGGGAAACTGCCTGAATAAGCCATGGCATGTATATACAATGGAATAGTATATGGATAAGAGCACATGTTCCCCAAAAATATATACAACCTTGTATAAACAGAATGATATGGAGATAGGCAGATAATTGTATTTACCTTCAGATGATGCTATAGAGAATGATTTTTCTTTTTGCCTATCTATATTTTGCATTACTCTCTAGAAAACTAAAACATTTGCAAATTGTTCATTGATTGTATGTGTATGTTTCTTTGTGTTTAGTGCTAAGGGACTAAACCCAGGGATGGTCTACCTCTGAGCTACACTCTCAACTCCATTTTGTTTTTTATTTGAAATAGGGTCTTGCTAGGTTGCTGAGGGCTTTGCTAAGTTGCTGAGGCTAGCCTTGAACCTGTGATTCTCCTGTCCCAGCCTCCCAGGTACTGGAATTACAGGAGTGTGCCACCATGTGAATGGTTGTTCATTGATTTTTTTTAAAAATATGAACAGTCTGGCTGTTCATTGATTTTTTTTTTTTTTAATGAAGTAGAGGACTAAAACAAATAGCAGTGGCTCTATATAGGCAAAAGTGGGCATATGAGCCCTTTCCTGCATCTCTTTACTCATAGCAGATATGATTGGGGAAAGGGAACAACCAATTGAGAAATACAGTTTAAAGATGCATGGTGAAGCCGGGCGTGGTGGCGCACGCTTATAATCCCAGCATTTGGGAGGCTGAGACCGGAGGATCCGGGTTCACAGCCAGCCTCAGCTGCTTAGTGAGGCCTTCTGTAACTTAGTGAGACCCTGTTTCAAAATAAAGGATAAAAAATAGGGCTGGGGCTGTAGCTCAGAGGTAGAATGCTCCCAGGTTCCATCCCCAGTATCGCAAAAAAAAAAAAAAAAAAAAAAAAGATGCATGGTGATCTGTTATGTCTTTAAAGATGCTGGTCACATCCCATGGAAGTGACATTTGAAAGGTAAGACATAATATTAAATTTTAGATGCTCAATAAATGATAATAAATGAAGGTTTAATTCCAAAAAAGGTAAGACTAAGACTTGTAGTATCAACCTTTTTCTACAAGTGAGTAAAACAGTAACCACAGAAATTAAAGATAAATGTTATAAGGCTTACCAAATTTTGGCTTTGAGGTATTTCAGAAAAAAAAAAAAAAAAAAGTACCAACTCTGAAGCATAGCCTTTGTAAAGCTGGGCATGGTGGTGCATACCTATAATCCCAGTACTTAGGAGGCTGAGATAGGAGAATCACAGGTTTGAGGTCAGCCTTCAAAACTTAATAAGATCCTTTTTCAAAATAAAGAATAAAAAGGGATGAGGGTGTAATATGGAGTTAGAATGCCCCTGGGTTCAATCTCCAGTATAAAAACAAATTGTCTCTAGGAGCTGGAGGTATAGTTCAGTAGTATAGAGCCTGCTTAATATGTGTGAGACCCTAGATTTGTTTCCCAGCACCACCACAAAAAAAAAAAAAAGTTTCTTGGGGTGGAGTAGCAAGGACAGAGACGTACAATTGCTCTTCCTGCTTGGGAATGACATCCCACATATATACATATACTCTGATCATTTTAAAGGTTTATAAACTCTAGTCCTAGCTATTCTAGAATTACTATTTTTTTTGAAAATTATAAAAGATAACAGAAATGAATAAAATGATAATCATACTACAAATGATAATCATACTACATATAAGAATTATGAAAACAAAGCTTTCTAGTGATATTCTGTGTATGTGTGTATAAATTGAACCCTCAGCCCTTTTCATTTTTTATTTTGAAACAAGGTGTCACTAAGTTACCTCAGGATTGCCTCGAACATGCTATCATTCTATCTCAGCTCCCCAGGTACTGGGATTACAGGCATGTACTACCATGCCTGGTTTATAGTGACCTTCTTTTTTTTTTTTTTTTTTTTTTTTGCGGCACTGGTGATTGAACTCAGGGGCATTCTACCTCGGAGATACACCCCCAGCCCTATTTTTTATTCTTTATTTGGAAACCGGGTCTCACTAAATTGCGGAGGGCCTCACTTGGTAGCTGAGGCTGGCCTCGAACCCGGATCCTCCGGTCTCAGTCTCCCAAATGCTGGGATTACAAGCGTGCGCCACCACGCCCGGCTTCAAATAAAATATAACATAGGTCTGGGGGTATAGCTCAGAGGTAGAATGCCCCTGGGTTCCATCCCCAGTACCATAAAAAAAAATGTTTAAAATAGAATTGGAGCCAGTCATGGTGGCGAACACTTGTAATCCCTGAACTTGGGAGGCTGAGACTGGAGGATCTGGGTTCACAGCCAGCCTCAGCTACTCAGTGAGGCCCTCTGCAACTTAAACCCTGTTTCAAAATAAAGAATAAAAAATGGGACTGAGGGTGTATCTTGGAGGTAGAATGCCCTTGGGTTTCATCCCCAGTACCACAATAAATAAATAAATAAATAAATAGAATTGACTTGCATGTCTAAATTTAGATGAATTGCTATGCAAATTATAGCAAATTCAGAGTGGAATACAGGATCCATGAAAAAATTATATATCATTTTTAACAATAAGAGGAAGTGCATATGATCATTTCAATAAAACACTGTAAAATTAAACATGTTATGGTTCTTAAAAATGCAATACAGAACTGAATATACCAATTGTCTCTGATGGTAGGATTGCAAGATTTGATTCACAAAGAAAAGGATTAATATTTTCCTCCTTATACTTTTCTTTTTTTTTTTTTTTTTTTTTTTGCGGTACTGGGGATTGAACTCGGGCATTTTACCTCCGAGCTACAACCCCAGCCCTATTTTTTATTCTTTATTTTGAAACAGAGTCTCACTAAGTTGTGGAGTGCCGCACTAGGTAGCTGAGGCTGGCCGCGAACCTGGATCCTCCGGTCTCAGCCTCCCAAATGCTGGGATTACAAGCATGTGCCACCACGCCCAGCTGTGCTGTAGTTTATTTAATAATTCCCTACGGATGCATACTTACTTCCAGTTACTATATTACAATTTCTTGAAATGAGCATCTCTGTCTATATTTTTTTATATATTAGTTCATGTAAGATAAAGTCACAGCAATGGAATTGATGGGTCAAATAAATACATATTTTTGTTTCTGAAAGGTATTGCCACATTAATCCATATTTAAGATTATAGCAACTGATAACTCTCATGAACATACCTTTTTTTTTTTTTTTTTTTTTTTTGCGGTACTGGGGATTGAACTCAGGGGCATTCTACCTCCGAGCTACACCCCCAGCCCCATTTTTTATTCTTTATTTTGAAACAGGGTCTCACTAAGTTGCGGAGTGTCTCACTAGGTAGCTGAGGCTGCCGAGAACCCAGATCCTCCGGTCTCATCCTCCCGAATTCTGAGATTACAAGCATGCGCCACCACGCCCGGCTATGAACATACCTTTTGCCACAAGCTCCTCTTGAAAGATATTCTATGGCTGTAAAGTTTATACCCTGAAAAGCAGCCCCACTCTACCCATGCTCTACCCCAACACCAGAAGGCATTGATCATGTGTTCTTTCTTGTTATTCTTGCCATTGCAAGTTTTCTTGATTATAAAGCTGATGTTTAAATACTAAATACCTGAAGTTTGAAGCCCATGCCATAAGATACGGCTCAGGCATTAACTATGGAATCTAGATTTTTGTCACCCACATTGCAATAAAGGAATAACTATAAAATCTAATTTCCAGAATCTATCTATAGTGGTGTGTTAAAACAGGTTTGCATGGTACATAGAAATATAGTCATTAAAGAAATTTTTTCAAAAAATAAAAATGTGACTTCATTTTAATATTCTTTGACTTCCATTTGTATTCTTGTTTCTAACTATAATTTAAAGATCTCTTTAGCATTTCCTCATGCTCACCCCAAATAACTTTGAGATATTTATCCAATTTTATACTAGCATCTCCCCAAAAGACAATTTTTTTTAAATCTCAGTAATGAACATTTAGATTCCTTTATTAGCAATGTACAATTAAATAATTTCTTACCTGAAATTCATGAGCTTCTCCAACATGTCTCTTAAAAGCTCTAGAAAACAGAAGCTGTGAAACATATCTACATCCAAGAAGGAACTCTTAACATTTTGGACACAAACACACCGGAGTGAATCTTTTAGAGGAGAATGTTGTCCACTGCAAACCAGCTGTAGGCACAATCTAGTTATAGCCCTCAGAAAAGCTGTGCTGAGATATATTAATTTACACCTACTGTGCCATTAAATGAGAAGTCAAAGGCCGCATGCTGGGCTCATAACTTTTACCCAACATGAAACAGATTTTATGTTTACTAGTAAAAAAAATATTTAAGGTATGATGCCTGGGAATTTGCAATGTGATAAATAAGAGCCAGAGAATTTATGATGCAATTAGCTAAACCACAATGCCAGAATCCCTACAATAAATAGCAAAAGAAACGGTTGGCTAGACCTTAAAAATTTTAAACAAATAATGGATTCGTTTTTAATTACAAAAAATTTGAAGCCCACAAATGAATGTTTTCACACCAAATTTTGAAGTGTAGTTGATATCAACAAATCAGACTTTATGGCTTAAAGAAAATTACTATATAATGCTTGTTTTTATTCCATAAAGCAGTGTGTTTTATTCTTTACATACTTTTATAAAAGATGGAACCTCTTATCAGGATCAAAACAATGAATAATCACAACTTTCTTTATTAGAAATATCTGGGCTAGCCAGGCGTGATGGCGCATGCTTATAATCCCAGTACTCGGAAGGCTGAGACCGGAGGATCCGGGTTCGTGGCCAGCCTCAGCTACTTAGTGAGGCCCTCTGCAACTTAGTGAGACCCTGTTTCCAAATAAAGAATAAAAAATAGGACTGGGGGTGTAGCCCGGAGGTAGAATGCCCCTGGGTTCAATCCCTTGTGCCAAAAAAATAAATAAATAAACGAAAAGAAAAAGAAATATGTGGGCTACTTTCATTTGAGAACATGCTTACAAGAATAATCTTGCTGGGCGTGGTGGCTCATGCCTGTAATTCCAATACTTGGGAGTCTGAGACAGGAGGATTGCAGATTTGAGGCTAGCCTCAGCAACTTAGCAAGGCCCTCAGCAATTTACTGGGACCCTGTTTCAAAGTAAAAAAAAAAAAAAAATGACTAAGGGGTATAGCTCAAAAGTAGAATGCCCCTGGGTTCAAATCCCCTGTACGGAAAAAAAAAAAAAAAAATTCAAATATGATGGCACGTCTGTGATCCCAGTACTTGGGAGGTTGAGACAGGAGGACTACAGGTTCGAGGTCAGCCTCAGCAATATAGTGAGACCTTCAGAAATTTAATGAGACTGTTTCAAAACAAGGGCTGGGGGTATAGCTCAATGGTGGAATGTCCCAGGGTTCAATCCCCAGTACCAAAAAAAAAAAAAAAAAAATCCAGATATGCTGGTGTACATCTGTAATCCCAGTACCTGGGAGACAGGAGGATCACAAGTTTGAGGCCAGCCTCAGCAATATTGTTAGTCCCTCAGTAATTTAGTGAGATGCTTTTTGCTGTTTCAAACTAAAAAATGAAAATAGAGCTGGGCATGTAGCTCAGAGGTAGAACACCCCTGGGTTCAATCTCTAATAACACATACACACACACACACACACACACACACACACACACACACACACACTCAAGAAGAAGGAGGAAGAGGAGGAGAAGACAGTGTTGACAGCACCCACATCACTGACTACTCACCTGCAACAGAACACGATGATAGTTTCCAAAATGTTGGCAACCCTAGGGAATAAATTCCATGAACAGAAGACACCCATGCAACGAGTAAGGGAATCTGTTGATAAAAGCCCAGCACCTCTGCGACTGCAGGCCACCTTAGGTGAGCACCTTAGAACGTCCCTGTCGCCACACATCCCCCGCACATGAGTGATCCTTTCTTGCTTTTGCTCTCTTGGCTGTGCTTCCCAGGATGATGACACAAACAAATTAACTGCATCCAAGTCCCTGTCTCACAGTTATATTTTGAAGGTACCCCAAATTTTAAAAAGCAACTTAAATTAAATTTGATAGAAGTTTCTTACTCTCGAAACATTTCAGAGGTCTAGACAAGGGCTGACAGGGTGGATCTGTTGCCATGGCCATGTGGTCCAAACTGACTGCTCCCCCTCTCGCCATCTTCCATCCCATAGGAAGAGGTGAGAAGCAAAAGATGCTTGCGGCGGCTACCTCTCTTCAGGACATTCCCCAGAAGAGGCGGATCTTTAGTCTAGTCACGTTGCTGCACTTGCTTCAAGTGCCAGGAAACGCAATCTAGACGAGGCAATTATGTACACAGGTAAAACTCAAGAGTGACTTTTATTTATTTATTTATTTATTTTTACTAGAGATTGAACCCTGAGTCATTCTATCTCTGAGCTACACTCCTAGCCCTTTTTATTTTTATTTTGAAACAGTGTTTCACTGAGTTGCTGAGGCTGGTCTTTTTTTTTTTTTTTTTTTTTTTTTTTTTTGCGGTACTGGGGATTGAACTCAGGGGCATTCTACCTCTGAGCTACACTCCCAGCCCTATTTTTTATTCTTTATTTTGAAACCGGGTCTCGCTAATTTGTGGAGTGCCTCACTAGGTAGCTGAGGCTGGCCGCGAACCCAGATCCTCCGGTCTCAGCCTCCCAAATGCTGGGATTACAAGCATGTGCCACCACGCCCAGCTGAGGCTGGTCTTGAACTGGCAATCCTTCTGTCTCATCTTCCCAAATACTGGGATTACAGACTGTACCACCATGCCTGGCTCAGCCGGCACTTTTATAATGTCCTGTATTACCTGAGGCCATTTATATTTGATGTGATTCTTAGTATGGTTAGGTTTAAACCTATTGGCCTGATACTTGTTTTCTATTTGTCCTATTTATTGCTGGTTCTCTTTTCTTTTTCTGACTTTCTTTTTATTATTTTCTATAATTCCTTTTTTTCTTTTGTGAATTCATTAACTATAAGTCTTTGTCTTATTATTTAGTAGTGGCATACGGGCTTATACTATTCAATTTTAACTTATCACTTTCTATTTTCAAGAAATAGTATGCCACTTCATACGTAGGATGAAAACCTTAAAATAGTATACTTCATTTCTTCCTTTCCAGCTTTTGTGGAATTTTTGCCATGCATTTCATATATATATATATATATAATTATTATTTCTATTTAGTCAATTACCTTTTTAAAAATTTAAGTAGCCGGGCATGGTGGCACACACTTGTAATCCCAGTACTTGGGAGGCTGGGACCAGAGGATCCGAGTTCGTGGCCAGTCTCAGCTACTTAGTGAGGCTCTCCACAACTTAGTGAGACCCTGTTTCAAAATAAAGAATTAAAAATAGGACTGGGGGTGTAGCTCAGAGGTAGAATGCTCCTGGGTTCCACAGTGCAAAAAAAAAAAAAATTAAGTAATGATATTAAACGTCTTATATACTGCCAGGCATGGTGGTGCATACCTATAATCACAGTACTTGGGAGGCTGAAATCAGAGGATCTCAGGTTTGAGGCCAGCCTTAGCAACTTAGTGAGACCCTGTTTCAAAATAAAAAATAAAAGGGCTGGGGATGTAGCTCAGAGGTAGAATGACTCTGGGTTCTATCCACAGTACCACCAAAAAAAAAAAAAGAAAAGAAAAGATGAAGAAGTCCAGCATTCGGGAGGCTGAGACCGGAGGATCCGGGTTCGCGGCCAGCCTCAGCTACCTAGTGAGGCACTCCGCAACTTAGTGAGACTCGGTTTCAAAATAAAGAATAAAAAATAGGGCTGGGGGTGTAGCTTGGAGGTAGAATGCCCCTGAGTTCAATCCCCAGACCCGCAAAAAAAAAAAAAAAAGATGAAGAAGTCATAAACCTGTGCAAGAGCCCTTTGGTTTTTGGTATAAATCCACATTTCTATCTAGCAGGATTTTTTTTCTCTTCATGAAAGACATCCTTTAGAATTTCTTTTTATGCAAATCTACTAATAATGAATTCTTTCAAACTTTTTTATCTCTGAAAAATATTTATCTTGCTTTCTTTTCCCTCCTCCTCCTCCTTCTCCTTCTTCCTTTTTGTGGTACTGCAGGTTGAACCCAGGGGCATACTTCCTCTGAGCTATACTCCCAGTCTTTTTTATTTTCTATTTTGAAACAGGACCTTCCTGCTTCAGCCCCCCAAATATTGGGATTTCAAGCATGCACCACTGCGCCTAGCTAACTTTCATTTCTTAAGGACATTTTTACTACGTATAGGATTCTCATTTTGTTCTCTTATTATATTAAAGATGTTGCTTCATTTTAGTCTTGTTTGCATTATTTTTTAAGAGAAATCTTAAATAATTCTTTTTCTGTAACATGTTTTTATTACAACTGCCTGTCAGGTTTTATCTTTATCACTGATTTTGAGAAATTTGATTATGATGTGCCTTGGCATCATTTCCTTCATGTTTCTTATGATTAGGGATTGTTGAGCTTCTTAAATCTATAGACAAGGTTTTCATCAAATGTGGGAAACTTTAGCTATAACCTCTTCAAATATTTTTTCTGCACTTCTTTCCTTAGGGACTTAAATTAAAAGTATTTTTGGTTTCTTGAAGTTGTAACGTAATTCACTGATCTCACTGATATTCTTTTTTAAGTACTTTCATCTTGAATATTTTCTATTTCTATGTCTTCAAAGTCCACTAACGTTTTCTTCTGCAGGTTTTAATCTGCTATTATTTCCTCTCATATATTTTTCTTCTCAGATATTATAGTTTTCTTCTCTAAAATTATTTGTGTCTTTCATGCCCCTACACATTCTATCTTTCCTTTCACTTTTTAAACTCATGGCACACAGGTAGAGTCACTGTTTTGTTTTTGTTTTTGTTTTTTCAGTACTGGGGATTGAACTCAGGGGCATTCTACCTCCGAGCTATACCCCCAGCCCTATTTTGTATTCTTTATTTTGAAACAGGGTCTCACTAAGTTGCAGAGTGCCTCACTAGGTAGCTGAGGCTGGCCGCGAACCCGGATCCTCTGGTCTCAGCCTCCCGAATGCTGGGATTACAAGCGTGCGCCACCACACCCGGCTGGTGTAGTCACTGTTTTAATTGATGCCCTGATCTACTAATGCTGACAGCTCTGTCACTTTTTTTTTTTTTTTTGGACTTGGGAGTTGAACCCAGGGGCATTCTACCTCTGAGCTACACCCCCAGCTCTATTTTTTATTTTGAAACAGGGTTTCACTAAGTTGCAGAGGGCCTCACTAAGTAGTTGAGGCTGGCCTCGAACACGGATCCTCCCGTCTCAGCCTCCCAAGTACTAGGATTATAAGCGTGCGCCACCACACCCGTCCTGTGTCACTTCTTGATTGATTTTAACTGACTGATTTTTTTCCTCTTCACTATGCATCATATTTTCCTGCTTCTTTCTGAGCCTGGTAATTTTTTATGTAACTCCAACATTGTAAATTTTTTTCTTATTTGTTCTATAAATGGTTTTTGTATTCTTATTAATATTGTTGAGTTTTGCTTAATCCTTTACAGTCTTGCTTTTTAGATATGTTAGGTGGGGTCAATGCCATGCTTAGAACTAAATGACTGTACCCACAACCCTGTGAATTAGGAGCTTTTCAGTTTTGGCTAATGGGAACAGGTCCTATTCCTGAGCCTACATGAGCTCTGGATACTGTTTCCTCAAATACTTTCGGCAGGTTCCTTCCCCAGTGATAGGCGGTTTCCTCCCACAGGTGGGCTGACCTGACCAGTACTCTGCTGAGTATTCTAGGACACCGCTTTGCAGATGTCTCTCTCCACTGTAGCCATAATATCTTCAGAATTCTATCCTGAAAACACTATGCCATGTGGGTCTCTCTGAACTCTCACTTCCATCTTCATTTAGAAAACCTGCCAGGCTGTATCTGAATTCTACCTTCCTGTGTCAAAGCCTGAAAATTCTCTCAGGCAATGAAACAAGGCAGTTAGAGCTCATCTCTTGTTTTCTAGCCTCAGGGACCATTGCCTTTTGTCGCCTTCTGTCCAATATCTTTAAAAAATCAGTATTTCAAGGCCAGGCGTGGTGGTGCACACTTGTAATCCCAGCATTTGGGAGGCTGAGACCGGAGGATCCAGGTTCATGGCCAGCCTCAGCTACTTAGTGAGGCCCTCCACAACTTAGTGAGACCCTGTTTCAAAATAAAGAATAAAAAATAGGGCTGGGTTTGGAGCTTGGAGGTAGAATGCTCCCCCCCCCCCCCCGGGTTCAATCCCCAGTATCACAGGAAAAAAAAATCAGTATTTCACATTTTTGCCATTTTTCCTTAATATTTTACTTCAGGCAAAAGAGTATATTCAGTCCCTGTTATTATATCTCAGTCAAAAGTGTAAGGAAGGGTGGGTAGCATGGTGGCAAATGCCTGTAATCTCAGTATTCAGGAGGCTGAGATAGGAGGATCGCAGGTTTGAGGCCAGCCAGTTTAGCAAGACCCTGTTACAAAAGAAGGTTGGGGATGTAGCTTAGAGGTAGAGTTCCCCTGGGTTCAACCCCAGTACAAAAAAAAAATGTAGAATCTATGCATTATCTTAAAACTGTAATTTAATTATATATTTATATTTACTAATGAGATTATGGTAATACCACTCATTTTTTATCAGGAAGGAATAGACTGATCCAGGAAGGAATACCCCATATAGTGCTATAATTAGAGAAAGAGAATAAAAAGTCCCCCCTTCCCCCCACAACCCTAGCACTGAGGATTGAACCTAGGACTTCAAGTGTGTTAGGCAAATGCTCTACCACTGAGCTACACCCCTAGTTCTTTTTTTTTTCTGTGTGTATGTGTGTGTGGCGCGGGATGGGGTTAACTGGGGATTGAACCCAGAGACATTCTATCTCTAAGCTACACCCTCAACCCTATTTTACTTTTATTTTTTTGAAACAGAGTCTCACTAGGGTGATAGGAGTCTCACTGCTTGCTGAAGCTATCCTGGAACCTGTAATCCTCTTGTCTCAGCCTCCCAAGTACTGAGATTTCAGGTGTGTGCCACCATGCCCACCTAGCTCCTTTGATTTAGTTTTGACATAGGGTCTTGGTAAGCTGCAGAGGATAGCCTTGTGTTCACCACTTCACCTGGCAAAATGTATATTTTTATTGCATGGAGAAGTAAATACACCATCTCAATTAATTTGTATGGCTTGCCAGTGGGAAGAGATATATAACTAGTCTTTAGCACCTATACATACAAGGTAGAATTGATGCTTGTTCCTTGTGATAATGGTAGATAAGATCAACAGATTTCTTATCCCAAGGATTGGGGAGGGAAGCTGAGGTAGTTGGATCGAAAGTTCAAGGCCAATCTTGGCAACTTGGCTAGACCTTGTCTCAAAATAAAATAAAAGAGGTTGGAGATGTAGATCAGTGGTAGAGTTCCCCTGCATGCAATCTCCAGTACCACAAAAACAAAAATAACAAATAGGTTATCAAACAAGAAATATAAAGAATTTACTTTACTTTTTTTTTTTTGCAGTACTGGAGATTGAACTCAGATGCATTGTACTTCCAAGCTACACCTCAGCCCTATTTTTTATTCTTTATTTTGAAACAGGGCCTCACTAAGTAGCTGAGGCTGGTCTCGAACCTGTGATCCTCCTGTCTCAGCCTCCCAAGTACTGGGATTACAAACCTGTGCTGCCACACCTGGCTCATTGAGAATTTACTCTTCTTAAGATCAATCTAGACCAGGTGTGGTGTCACACATAATCCCAGTACTTGGGAGGCTGAGATTGGAGGATCATAAGTTCAAGGGCAGCCTAAATAACTTAGCAAGGCTCTGAGCAATTTAGTGAAACCCTCAGCAACTAATTGAGACACTGTTTCAAAAGAAAAAAAAAAATTTAAAGGGGCTGGGAGGAAGAGTTCCCCTGGGTTCAATCCCTAGTACCAAATATATATACATATATATTCTTACATCAAATATATAAATATATATATATATATATATATATATTTAGACACTGGTATACACGTAGACATTTATTTGGTAGATGCTAGATGACATGTGCCTCTATTGCTAAGTGACATGTATCTTATAGCAGTGTATCATCTAAAGGACTTGCCCATTAACCAAGGACCATATTACAGTGTGCAAAGTTTACTAATACTTCTAAAATTCCTCCTCAGGGAAACTATGGCTTTGCTTCCCAGCTGGCATAAGCTATGGATGATTATGAGATACTTTTCCTACGTGTGGGTGACTAACTTTGCCACAAGACTACTGTCTTGTTTTTCTGAGATTTATGCAAGTTGGAAGAAGAATAACAAGCCTAATATAAGACATTATTTTTATCAGGATTTGGGGAGTAATGGAGCAGCTGGCTAGGATAGCCAACAATGTCATACTCAAAGAAGAGCTTGTGCCTACTCTAGTAAGAAAAAAATAATCATAGCTGGGCATGGTGGCTCACACCTGTAATTCCAGCTACTTGGGAGGCTAAGGCAGGAGAATTGTAAGTTTGAGGCCAGCCTAGGCAATCTAGGGAGATTGTGTCTCCAAATATAAAGTGGGCTAGGGATGTAGCCCAGAGGTAAAGTGCTTGCCTAACACCACAAAAAAAAAAAAAAGAAGAAAAAAGTCAGTAATAAGATTATCATCAACATAAGAAACTGTTGTTGAAAAACACTGAGATCTGGCCAAGTGTGGTGGCGCATGCTTGTAATCCTAGCATTTGGGAGGCTGAAACTGGAGGATCCAGGTTCGAGGCCAGCCCCAGCTACTTAGTGAGGTACTCCGCAACTTAGTGAGACCCTGTTTCAAAATAAAGAATAAAAAATAGGGCTGGGGAGCCGGGCGTGGTGGCGCACGCTTGTAATCCCAGCATTCGGGAGGCTGAGACCGGAGGATCCGGGTTCGCGGCCAGCCTCAACTACCTAGTGAGGCACTCTGCAACTTAGTGAGACTCGGTTTCAAAATAAAGAATAAAAAATAGGACTGGGGGCATAGCTCAGAGGTAGAATGCCCCTGAGTTCAATCCCCAGTACC